>VWPU01011723.1:0-43808 GCA_013398955.1 Callaeas wilsoni
GAGCTGTGCTGGGGGCTCTGTGCCTTTGTTCTGCCGCGCTGTTCCCACTCTTACGGTGCCACCTTGAGGCTGCCGATCGCAGCCTCCGGCGCGGCACAGGCTGCGCGACCACCGCCAGGGCCTGCCCCCACCCGCTCCCCTGTCCCTTCCCCTGTCCTTGTTCCTGTCCCTTTCCCTGTCCCTACCCATGTCTCTGCCCCTTTTCCTGTCCATCTCCCCTTCCCTGTCCCTATCCCTACCCCTATCGGTATTCCTGTCCTTGTCCCTATCCGTGCTCCTGTCTGGAGGGTCAATGACCCCCCTCAACCCCTAATGCACCTCACCGATCCAGGACATGAGGCTGTCTGGCATTCGGGATCTGGTCAAGTTATGGGGTTTTATCCCAGAGAAACGGCTCAGGACACTCTTTTGGGATCAAGCTTCTAATTTCTGGAGAAAAGTCCCGAAACTCCCTGTGCTGGCCCAGGCAGCGACTGTGGGACCCACTGGTGGCATTTTCTGTCCTGTGCCACATGGCCGGCAAGGACCAGGCACCGCAGCCCTGCCCGCAGTCATCGAGGGGCTGCGACCCCCGGCAGGGCTGCCAGACAGGGATGCACAGCATCATCCATCCATGGGCTCTCCAAGCAGCTGGCATCGGCAACCAGGTCACCGTCTAGCCTGAGGGACCAACATCCCTGTGTCCAGAGCTGGGGCAGAGACATCTGTTCATTGCAGCTTCCCTACGGACATCAGGGAAGGGCTGGGATGTAGCTGACCCCCTCGGCTGACCCTCCCAGCAGCACTGGGGACACAGGTGCGGAGCTGGTGACCATGACAGGTCACACTGGTCGCTCTGTGTCCCGCCGGCACGGGCAGAGCTGGATACACAAACTGCCCTTCTCTTGCTCTTTGGCATTTTAGGGATAATAAATTCCTAACCATCCCAAATTCCTCCTTGGTGTCCTCTGCAGCAACGCTCCAATATTATATATAAATTACCATGCTCCAATATTAATTATAAACTACAAATACTGACCAGCTTCCATGTGCTCCGCCAGTGCTGACAATCATTAACCTGAATATCAAATTTATAATGTTGGGATGTGGTACCTGGCGAGATGAGCTGCTCTGCTTTTTAATCAGCTTTATGGGATGATAGAAAGCATTGATCGACAAAGACAAGACAGCCTGTGTTCCTGTGTCTGTAGCTGTGCAGCCTTATTAATTTAGATTTACAAAGGGTCGGCTGAGCTGGAGGGGACAGAGCTGGGGAAGTCGCCTTGCGCCGGATGGACCAGGGCAGGAGCCCACATGGGTGGCAGCTGGAGGGGTTCTCCGGGCAGGGAACTTGCCAGCAGCCTGGCTCACCCGGCTCCGGGCAGGGGTCCCCAAAGCTCGGCCGCAGTGGCACAGCCATCCAAACTGCGCCCGAGCACCGTCCGGGGTGACGCCGGTGGGACCCCCGTGTCGGTCCCGGTCTGACGGGCGCTGGTGCCATCCCAGCGACCCGGCAGCGGGCAGCGTGTGCCTGCCCGCACGTACGTGCCCGAGCCTGGCACTGCCCTGCCCTCCCTCCTCCCCCCGAAATGCATCTGTGACTGGGGCATCGCCTTCCTGCCCAGTACGGCCCAGTGGCGGCCGGACAGCTGGTAACCATATTGGTGTGTCTTGCGCTGTCATATCGCATTTGCTCGCCTGCTCCTGCTCCGCATCCGGGGAGGCTGGGCCGGCTTTTCAGGTCAGAGGCTGCATCCAGCACAGGAGGAAAATTCCCATTTCCCCACCAGGACTTTAACTGTGAAGCAGCCTGCACTCGGCTCCTCCGTCCCGGCAGCAGCCCTGCCCTGGCACCCTGCCCTCCCCTGGCACGTCCCGCCCCACGCCGACCTTGCAGGACACGCTCCCCCTCCGGCCACACTCACCCTGCCGTAGTGTCCATCCCGGGGAAAGCCTGAGGGGCTGGAGCAGCTGCAGGTGGTATCAAGTGGGGCTGTAACCAGTGCCAGGAGCATGGCTGGATGGGAAGTCAGGCTTATCAAAAAATTTGGTTTCATTCCTTGAATTTAAAAGTTTACCTAATAAAAGTAACTGAGGAGCAGTGGTGTGCTTTGGCTTCTGTTCGGCATTTGATTCAATAGCACATGACGTTTTGATTAAAAAATTAGCTGTATATAATATCAATAGAGCTCACATTAGAAGGATTAAGAATTGGCTGACTGACAGGTCTCAAAAAATGGTTGTCAATGGGGAATCATCATCGGATGATGATGTTCAACATGTTCATCCGTGACTTGGAGGTAAATATCAAATCAGTGCTGATAAGATTTGGGATGACAAGGATTAGTGGGAAGGTGGGAGTGCTGACAAGGGGGAGCTATGGGGAGCTGATGATGCCCCACACAAGCAGCCTCCCCATGCTGCTGCCGAGGGGAGCTGAGGGCAGCCGAGCCCTGCAACCACCAGTGCCACTGCAAAGGGTCCTGAGTGAGCCTTGAGCCCTCATGAGACACAACACATTGGAGCCGACACCTCCCCAGATGCCTGGAGCCCTCAGCAACCCTGCCATCCCCCTCAGCTGCAGCTGGGGTATCGCATTTCTTAGGGCGGTGGAGGTGGTGAAGGTCTGACCCGTGTGATGCCCCTGGCTGCTCCCAGCATGGACAGGGCCCCGCAGCTGCTCCTCCTCTGCTGCCCGCGGTAGCCATGGATTTTTGAAAGTCAAATCCCTGTTAGTGCAGGGACTGCGCCTAACCCACATGAATTCCCAGTTGTGAGCACTTTCAATTAGCGACCGCAGGCACTCAGCCCCTGGATGTGTTCATTAGTGACACAGCCCTGCCGCACAGTGACAAGGCCGGATGACAAACCTGTCTGAGGGACACACGAGGTTTCGGCTGTGGCACAGCACCTGCATTAGTCCCGGCGAGGGACAGGAAGGGGAGGCATTCCCAGGTGCCTGCAGCGGAACAGGGACGGGCTCCCACCACCGTGCACGTGGAGCCCACATAGACCGGGGGGACGGCAGAGCCCCAGCACCCACCTTCCACAAGGGCCTGTCACAGTGCCCGTCACGGTGCCTGCTGGTGAAGGAGCCTCCCCTGTCCCAGCTCAGCACATCCACCAGCAGGAGAGGCACCCACAGAGCCCCTGGCTCCACGAGTGCTGAGTCCTGTAAATCTCTCTGAGCAGATGCTCCTGAGCCACCTCCAGAGACACCTGGTAGTAGAAGGACACCTCCTGTCCTCCACCATAGGTGAGCAAAAGGGTGAGCAAAACCACGAGGACTTCAGTGCTTCTGCAGGGCATCAGCTCAGGGGACTGGGCTGGGGGACACGTCCCAGCACAGCCACAGCACTGCCTGAGTGAGCAGCTGAGCCCTGGCAGGGAGGGGCATCGCTGCCCTCGCAGTGCCCGGATCCACGAGCTCCCGGCTCCGAGCACCCGTGGCAGCATCGCGCTTCTACAGGGCTCCACTGGCCCAATAAAAGATTACCAGCTAAATAAAACAAGAAGTGAGCGATGCCACGATGCCCTGTTGGATTGGAATTGTGTGAGCAAAGTGGTTTTCTCAGGGAGATTTATTTCCTCTGCTGGCTGCAGGCAGCCAGCCCAGTGAAGGGAATGAGCCTCTGGCTCTGAGGCCACTGCTCCCTCCTGGTCTCAGCACACAGCTTTTATCGCATTGCTGAGGGAATCAGAAAAAAGGAAATACAAACAGGTATTCACCCATTGCAAAGCACAGGAGCACAGGCTCCATCTGTGCTGCCCCGGGGCCCTGGTTTCCTCCCTGCCTACACCTCGGCCCCAGAATCCCACCTGTAACCCACAGCTGGATCCAGAAAGGAAATCCCGTGCCATTGGGGACAGCTCCCGCCCCGGGCCTGGGCACGGCATCAGCTGTGACAGTCCCCAGAGGCTCTGGGACACCCGTGGCCTCTGCCATGCATGATGGCAGCAGACCCAGGGACTCTGCCTCCCACAGCCTGCAGGGAGCTGCCCTAACACCCAGCACCTGAGGTTACAAAATCTCCGCTGCCCAGGGCAATCCTCCCGCAGAGAGCGCAGCAGAGACAGAACCTGGCCCTGCTCCCCTTCACCGCTCCTGCACGAGCTTCATCTCCAGCCGCCGTCCCCCCAAGGACCAGGCACCGGTACCTGCAGGGAGACACAGAACTGGATCCCCAGGAACGGTAAATACTGCAAAGTGCTGGAGTCAGCACTCTCCCTGAATTTTGCTTTCAACATCTGCAGCCCAATAAATCTTTGTCTCCTTCCAGTGAACTGTGCTCCCTCTCGGGCTCCAATTTACATCCCTCAGCACTGTCCCCACAGCAGCACCGGCCCCGAGGGTCCCACTGCCAGCCTGGGTCATCACCCCGCGGGGCCAAGGGGAGAGCGAGGGACCCGCCGTGGGCAGCCCCGGCCCCACCTGCGCTGAGCGGCCGCAGCTCCACAGGCCTGGTGACCTCCAGCACCGCTCGTTTGTGCCAAAACCCTTCCGCTCACCAGACCTTCACTGGGCTTTTTTTTTGTTTTAATTGTTTTCAAAACAGATTTCATGTGGTCCCAAAATGAGACCATGATTGTAAATTAAAGTGTAATTAGCCTTTACGCTTTTATATTCATTAACTCTTCTCTGTTAATGATGCAGAGGCTGGAGCACAAACCCGGCATTATGAAACCACATCCAGGAAATAAAATAGTGATTTAGATAATGGCCAGAATGTATTGCTGCTTACACATAATTAAACAAATGCTCAATTTACACTTGGAAACATGAATGAATGTTGATTAACCCCAGCCCAACGACTCTGCTGGCGACGTGGCTCAGAGCGGTTCTGCCGGCGGGGCTGGCAGCGGTGGGCAGGGCGGGCAGTGCCCCGCTCCCCGCAGGGCCCCGCCGCCCACCCGCACCTGCCCGGCCCAGGTGCCGCAGCGCAGCCGGACCCCGCAGCCGCCTCCGCCTGGACCCACGGCCGCGGCTCTGGCTCTGCGGGCTGGTGCCAAAAGCCGCCCCTGCCACAGCGGTGACAGCACCGCACGGACGGGGGGCACTGCCAGCAGCCCCGGGGCCCTGCCGCGGCAGTGCCACACCTGTCTCCTCACGGAGCAGCGGGGACAGCGGGGCCGGGCAGGTGCTGAGGCGATGCCGGCGGGGCCCGGGGTGACATCGCCTTCGCCCCGGCCCGGCAGCACGGCCTGCCGAGGGTCCCTGTGCCGGGCGCTGCCCGCCGCTCCTGCACGGGCTTTGTCTGCCGTCCCCCGTGCCTCCTGCCCTCCAAATGTGCCAGTTACTATGGAGACATCTCCTTCTCTGCGCAGGAGGAGCCTGAGACCCCTTGTGCAGGATAACACAGTTCTGTTCTTGTGCAGATCCGGACGCCGGGAGCCCGGGCGGGGGGCCAGGGCCCGGGGCTCCGCTCCTTCTCCCCTCGGAGCAGCGCGGCCCTGCCTGGCCCCAGCCAGCGGCTCCACAGCCACCGCCGGGGTCTCCGCGGGACGGGGGAGCCCTGGGGGCTCCCGGCCCAGCGGGGCAGGAGGTGCCGTCCACCACGGGCTCCTCTGCCTCATGAGCCGAGCCTGAGGAACAGACCGAGTGCAGGGACGGCGTGGTGGATGCAGAGCCGGATCCAGCGCCAAGCACTGCTCTGTGGTGTTTCCCGGTGAGGATGGCCGTGGGATGCCCGTCAGGACCAGGCAGGGGCTCTCACCAGCGGCGTGTGACCAACAGGGCCGCACAGAGGTGTCTCCCCTCCTGGAGCCAGAGCTCAGGTCCTGCTGGTCACAGGGAATGCCCGTGCAGGCACCAGGGGAGCAGGAGCTGGGGGACAGCCCCTGGGGAGCCATTCCCCACCTCAGCCCGGCTCCAGGCTGCCCACGGCAGGACACGGCAGCTCGCAGCACCCGCACTGCTGCCCTCCCCGAATCCGTCCCTGCCCCCTCGCCCTGTGCACCCCTCAGCCCTGCGGTGTGTCCACACCTCTGCTCCCATGAACCCCGTTCATGGATCGTTGCCTCAACAGGCCATAATGGCTCCATCTATTGGGGTCAATACGGGCGCCTTTGACACATGATAGACAATAATTGCTCTTGCTTAGAGACTTTTTAGTTCATGGATCATTGACCTGATGGGCTGTAACAGCTCCGACAGAGGCTGCACACCCCTGTGCTTAACCACCCTCAGGAGCAGGCGGCTCTGTACAACCATGGCACGGGCACGGGGCCACGTGGAACACAGTCTCTCCAAATCCATGCTCCCCGTGCAGGCTGCCAAGGGCCCTGGGGCCACTGGAAGCCCTTCTGGTAGCATGGCCAGGGAGGAGAGGCCGTGGTAGGAGGCACAGGAGCCCAGGAGAAAAGGCCAGCCCACCCCAGGATCCCTCGAGTACCGTGGGACAGAACCAGGATGCACAGGACCAGGTCACCTCCCAAGCTCTGCAGGCTGGAGATCCCCACTCTGACAGCAACTTCCAGGTATATGATTTAATGAAAGGCACAATAAGAAGTGAAACAATTAGAATTTCTGCCTCATTATCATGGTAATCTTATCAGTCGGATAATGAGGTATTAATGGAGATTTAATGTGCCTCTCATAACAGAATCCCTTGGAGAAAACACATAAGGAAATTGCTGTAAATCCACTTAATGATGGAAAGGTCCCCAAACACCATATTCCAGAGGATGAAAAATGCTGGATGCAAATGAGAGAGAATCAAGGTCAATAACACTGCGGGGACCAAGCCCATGGCAGCACCGTCACCACCGCATGCCCGCCCTGGCCCCGCCCGGCACTGGGACGGGGTGGGTGCGTGACAGCTGAAGAAATCCTCCTGTCTCATCAGGAAAAATGAACATTTCCTAAGAGAAAAGATGCCAAAGAAAATACTTTTGGACTTGACCATTCCCAACAAGGCATCAAACAGCAGCCAGCAGAGGGACAGGTACAGTCCTGCTGCAGGCAGAGCTATTTCTTTCCTCTCAAGCTACTAGAACAGCCAAGCTGCAGATTTAAAATAGTAACTGAAGAGCTCTGTGTTAAGCAGTCAGTGCGGTGGAGCTTCCTCTCCCCTTTGCTGGATTTTGGTTCTTTTTTGCCAATGTCCCTTCCCTGTGAGGTGTGAGGATGGAGCAGAGCAGCAATGCCCAACGCAAAACCACACAGAGTTAGTGGGAAGCTGCTCACACTTGCACTGCCATCCCCAGCACAACTGCTGATGGCACTGGAACAAGGCAGAAACTTCAAAGTCAGGCGGTTAAACTGCTCTCCTTTTAATCAGTTTTTACAGAATAATACATTAATAATCACGTTAAGAGACAAGATGGGGTTCCTGTATACAAGATTGTGCAAGCTCGTTAATTTAGATTTATAAAGGCTTTACCAAAGAGGAGAGGCAGTACAAAGCTTTTCAATAGAGGTAAAGCACAATTAAAAGGTACAGAACACACACTTACTAACTCAGCAGAGGTTAATTCTCAAGTAGTACAGGCTCAACCACATCCCCAGCTGTACCCAGACACGAGCATCCTTCCCCCTCCGTCCCCACTGCCTTCCTGCTGCTCCAGCTCTCCGGGCACACTGTGACTCACTCGTGCCAACACACAGCTCTGCTGCCAGCAGCTCTGCCCCCTCTCCTACCCCCTTCTCCCGCCCCATTCCCGTGGCAGTGAGTTCTCCAATTCTGTGAGAATTTGGCTTAACAGAACAAGAACATTTTCAAGCAACATGAACCAACGCTGTGCTCACCAGACTCACCCACAGGAAACAGCATCATGTTTGTGGCTTTTTTTCCTGAAGTTTATGGCAGTTACATTCAGCATTTGGTAGTAAAAGGTCTTCAAAACAAAAACTTTTAAACTCAAATCCTTGATAGGCCAGACACATTCTGATTCTCCTTAAAGAGGATTTTAAAAATGTTTAAAGAGAAATCTCACTTAGGAGCACAAAGGAATCTCCTGGAGATGAAAAACCCAGCCCTTCCCTTTCCCTCCTCTACCCGAAAAGGAAACCAGCACCGCTGTAACATTCCCAGGCACAGACATGCCACTGTTTAACATGGCAGCTCCTCAGAACATGCCAACAATCGGCGCTGAGACAACGACCAAGCCTGAAGTCCACGACTGTGACCTGTTACCAAGGACCTTTCCCTGCCCCACCTTGCCCAAAATGTTCCATTTCTCCTCCAGTGGCTGAAGTAGTTTAATTCACAGAAAGCACCGAGATTACAGCAACAGGCCCATGGCTGGCACCTTTTGGCAGCAGTTCTGGTACTTTTGGTCCTTTATGCAGTGTCTTTTCACCTTCACTATTGCACATCAAACCTAACAACATCACTTCCTAGACACGGAATTCAGCATTTTAAAACAAAACATTACGGGACACCAGGAAAACAGTAAAAGGACATTACAGGCAGGTTTTTAATTCTTTGGAAAGCCTAATTCTCTAACTACACCTATCAAGAGTATATAAAGGACCTTCAGAGTAGGCTGGAAAAAAGAAGCAAAGGACCGTCTTGCTAAAAAAACTCTCAGCTCACCTGGGGCTCACTGAAACACCTACTGGTTTTAAAATAACTGAGTAACATTTAAAAAAAGACTCCAGTTCTTTTAAGTATTTTTCTATGCAGAGAAACCAAGTGATAAAAGCTGTGAAGGAAATGGTTCTTGCCCCTTCCATAAAGGAGAGTGAACCTGAAAGCCCCAATGGTGCTGACCAAACCCTGAGAGCCAGGCCAGCACAGAGAGGCAACACAGAGGGTGATCACCAGCTCCTGTGTCCTTGTGCCTTCTTCAGGGATCCTACAAACACCCTCCTCAACCAGCACCCAAACTGCAGAACTTTCACACACCAGCCTTAACATTTTGCATATTCAAGTAATAATTACATATTACAGGACACTTCAATAGAAATGAATTTATATTGCTTTTTGATATGATCTGGCCATATCTTCAAGGGCATGTTTGTGCTTTGCTGCTGAGTGTTATTGGTCAGGGCTGTGCTTGCAATATTGAGTTACGTGTTCAGCACCAAAAACCCATCAAGGCTAAATAAGCAGAATATTGCAATGCTACACAGACTGAGACACCAAGTAAGGCAGATCGGAAGAATTCTGTTTCGACTGAGTATTGCTCCTCCACACAATCGAGTCTCTAACAGAGGAGAAAGACTATAAATAAAAGGAAAAGGTTACCATCCCACCTTCTCACCTGTGATTAGTTTGGCAAAACTGCTAGACTGAGTTATGTCTGAGAGCCCTAAAATTAAGTTTCCTGATTATGCCTTGACAAGTAGCGCAGCCAAATCAAGCACTCAAAACTTTACATAAATTGCTCTGATTCCAATTAACCACATGATTTTCCCAAGTACTAGTTGCTTACAGGTTTTAATCATCAAAACGCACACACACAGAGAATGAACCAATCGTGCTTTGAAAAGAATGTGAGAAAGATTTTGTTCTCTTTACCACTCACAGACACCAAGTCTTACCACATCCCTCTGTCAGAAGTGCAATGAACACTCTGGAAAGAGCAAGAAATAATACTGACATGAAAAAGTTCAATGCTCTCTGTCCTTTTTCAATGTATTGAAGCTGAAAAAGAGCAGCAAGTGCTTATATACAGCCAACACCCACTGGCCATGCCCCAGACCACTTCACTCATGAAAAACACATGTGGTGTTGTGCATAAAAACCTCTTTAAATTGATAACTGTCAGTTTAAGGGGAAGGCGGGGTGAGAAATCTATAAAACACCCTGAACTGATGTCATGATATGTTTCATAAAGAACAGTGTTATATTATTTTAAAATATTTTTTATGAACAGTAAAACTTGCACTGCTGCATAGCAGACAACACGAAGAACATTTAGTAAAAACATTCACTGAACCCCCTGGCATATGTATTTAATGTCACTAATCAAAATATATATTACAGCCCAAAGTTCTGTTAAGGATCTCTGTTTGGGGTTTGTACAGTATACACAATAGCTCAGAAAAAATATTACAGTAAGGTATTTTATTTCTCCTTTTTATATTAGACTTCTCTATTGTAACTTACAGTCCCTCTCCTCAATATATCCAAACCTCTGTAACACCCTAATGCCCTAGCCAAGAAGTGTTCAGCTAGCTAATAAGCCCTATTATAAATTCCAGTTTTAGAAACTTCAGTAATCTTAATTACATCTTAATAAATAGTTCAGTTTGCCCTTTTTAAATCTTAGCCTTTTGAGGAAGTCCTTTTGTCACCAAAACATGGGACATCACAACCTGTTAGAGGTCAGAGAGGCTTTTGCTTGTTTATTCAAAGGATAGTAAGTCCAAAGATAGTTGCAATGCATTAAATATAGTTATATAATATTTACACTGTCCTCTCAGATTTTAAATTTAGGTGAAATATAACCGATAACTGATGTCAGCTACTACAAACTTTCAGTGTGGCTGGTGTTTTCTTAATAAAAGGTGTATTCATCTATAAAGTTTACTACGTGGCTGCCCTGATTCCTCTTGTTTCAGTTTTCTGTTAGAAATTAAATGAAGTGAATTATTCACATGAATAAGAATTCAGGAAGAGGGGTGGTGGAGAAAGCATGAAGAATTTTTTTAATGTTTTGAGATTCCAAAATACCTGAAAACTGTGGTCCCTTTTGCAGTGCCAGTATCTAGAGGGGAGAAAAACGCAACCCAAAGAGAAGAGGAAAATCTGTTAAATTAATTAGATTAGTAAAGGTGTGTTTTAAAATGCCTCAATTCTGTACAGTATTTTACAAGGAAAGTCTTTTCTTCAGCTTTTGCAGCTGTTGTACATTCTTAGAAACTCCTCTCCTGCTCAGAGCCTGCCTGTGCTGTGCGGTTACTTGCGATCGTCGATAGTTTTGATGAACTCCACGGCTGCCGTGAACTGCATCCACCAGTACGACTCCTCTCCGGACAAACAGTTGGCATAGAAACTGCTGATGTACTGCACAGTGGACAGCAGGCAAGGGGGGTTTGCCTGGGGGAGAAGAGACAGATACTCACAGCTTGTTTGCAAAGCTCGACATTAACCAACACCGCAAGATACAGAACAGAAACGCAATTCCCTTCGTGCAGTGATCCTCGTCCTACAGAGCATGGAACCTGCCTGCAGGGTAGGCACTGTTTATCCTCACCAGCCCCACTTCACATGCTCAGAACGCATCCGGTTTGATGAAAGGAACATTTTTCCAACATGGAAAAATGACCAGCAGGCCAAGAGAAAGAAGGGGAACGCTGGGAGAATCTGTGAAGGTCATCGGGACCTCAATACATGTAAAGCCTGTTGTTTTAGTGTCTTACACATCAGACCACTCTCCACTCATGTCAAAAAAGACCAGCAACACAACTCAAGTCAGTCCTGGTGTGGATCTTGGTCCTGAGAGGACAGCATGAAGCAGGCACAGATGACAGATGCTCGTGGACATACCTCAAACAAGCTCCACACAAAACATCTGCACTCCAATTTCCTTGGTTCCAAATGCAAAGTTTGCTTGGATTCAAAAACCGTAACTCTGACCACATTTCTGACATTCCCATCCAAACCCTGCTGAATCAGATCTGGGTTTGAGCCTGGCCAGCTCCCCATGACCCACAGGCATTATTTCTCTTCCTAAATTTGTTTGTTTATTACAAGAACTAACTGGGGTTTGCGATCTCTGCAAAAGAACTCACCTTTATGAGGACAAAGACCAGAACAGGAACAAAATCATCTGCCCCAGGTACCGAATCCTCGTTGGCCAGACTGAGCAGGTTCATGATGGTGGAGCACATCCTCAGGATACACTGCACCTTGTCCCGGGGGGTTTTGTAAGCACTTATTGTGCGGATCTCGGACTGCGCCGACGGCCACGGTGCCTCCCGGAGATACACCTGGGGAAAAAGCAACCCAGTCCTCATCTGGCCAAGCCACTGCTGTGCACCACGGAGGAGCTGAAGTACCAGAGGCTCATAGGCTCTGGAGAAATGGGAAGCTTTAAAGCAAGATGAATTCAAACCGAAAGAGGGGAGATTTAAGTTATATATATATATGGAAGAAACACTTTCCTGTGAGGATGGTGAGGCCCTGGCACAGGGTGCCCAGAGAAGCTGTGGCTGCCCCACCTCTGGAAGTGTCCAAGACCAGGATGGAAGGAGCTCTGAGCACCCTGGTCTATGGAAGGTGTCTCTGCCCTTGGCAGGGGGTGGGACCAGATGAGCTTTAGGGGCCTTTCCCACCCAACCCATTCTGTGAGTCTGTGATTCCGAGATGGCTGCATTACACTCGCAGTGAAGGTTCTTCCTGATGGGTTATAAAAACACTGTAAGGAGCCAGTACTCTGTGGGCAACTCACAAAATTAGCCTGTTCTTCTTCATGACTTGCTCAGAACCCTGTTCCAGATGAAGGCAGAGCTGTAGGTGCTCTCTTCCTCACCAGCAGCTTTGTGAACGCTCACACTTCACGTGCTGAACTGAGCTCTAGGCAGCTGCAGACATGCAGCCCCTGACAGACCCCGTGAGCCCACCAACCTGCTTTTAGTTACCCTAAGACCCACGAGAAAAGTGAAAGTGCTGGGTAAATGGAAGACACTAAAGCACAGGTACACTGTATTTTTCCTGCAGGATATTTCAGCTGTCACAGACAGCAAAGCAACCCTTCTAAGTGTAAAAGAGAACAATCCTCTCCCCATCCCAATCCCAGTCCAAACCCCAACATACATACAGAAGCAAAGGAAAGGAGTTGTTACCTCAGGTATCTGAAGTGCCTTGTGGTTTGCAGTCACTACTTTGGATAACCTCTGTATGTGCTCGTGAAGGACCCTGAAAACACAAAAAAAGAGTGAAAAGTAAGCAGCAGCCAGTCAGCTGAGGATTCCCACCTGTTTCATGTTTGATAGGGCAAGAAGGATCTTCAGGAATGTGGCCGTACAGCTGATGGACACACCAAGTCAGTGAAAATGCAGAGGATTGTTCTGTACAGCCAAGAACAACCACATGTCCTTTAGAGCATCCCAACAGCATCTGTTCTAAACCACAGAAACCCCAAATGCATGGAGAATACTGACTCAAACCAGAAAATGGAGCAGGTCCAGTCCTGAACCAGGTTTTAATCATTCTCTCAGCACACACGCTTGCAGACCTGACAGTCTGGATCCCGAATCATTACACTTACAACTTTACTCTGTTCTAGCAGTTTGTTGCAAACACATTTGCACATGACGCTAAAGCCCTTCCTTGTTCTTTTACAAAATGTTCTGAACGAAAACATGAGCTTGTGTGGCCTGGCTGACTCAGACAAGTCTGTCACAGGAGGGCTGCACAGCTTCCACTGCACCAACTGCAAAAGAGAAAACAAGTCCTTCGAATTCCATTAACTTACTGGTCACGCAAAATGTCTCCATCCTGATTAGGGTAGAAGGCGAGTTTGAAAATGCGATTCATCACACTGCGCTCTATGGCTAATTGTGCATCCTGGAGCTGTTCCTCACTGGCATTCTGCCATATGGCATCCTGAGCCATAGCCCCGTACAGGAACTGGAGAAAATCCTCTACTTGGGCTGTTTTATCGTCTGCTGCTGTGAGTTTCTGGAAATCTGATAAATAGGAGGAAGAGAAAGAACATTCGCTTAAGTGAAAAAATACTATTTCTGATAGGTTTTTCAGGCACATTTAATATGCAGCACTGTATGCTCCAGGAGCAAGAAGTGACTCCAAATTCCTTATGTGCTTCATTTAGTCAGATAGGTGCATAGAGGATATAGAACCAGTTTGGTGTAAGTGGCTGTTTTGAGTTTCCTGGTGCCACCATCTCTTATGCTGTGATATTTTTGAATCTTTGATTCACTTGATTCACACTATTACTACCCCCCATATCTTCTAAGGTGCAACCATAGGTTCTGGACTAAGAACTGAATGCTACAACTTAATTCATCATATATCAGTAGATGCAAAAGAATGAATAGCATTCATGCTTCGGCAATGGGGCAGATAACGTGATTTAGCATAACTTTTTAGGCCAAGTAAGGTCAAATTACCTTCATTCTCTTAGCCCATAAAAAATGCAGACAATTACCACAGCTTAGCTGCCACAACATACTGTAAAGTCACAGTAGTCTCTCTGTTTAGCCAATAATTCACCATCTGAAATTAAAATCATTTTAGGAATCTACTCCTCAGATCAAAAGGCATATTTTAAAACATTAACCCAAGTCAGCATCTAAATATGGAGTAAAGGAATACAAACATTTCAGTCTGCATTAATTTTACCTTGAATGAACTCCCTTATTTTCTTTTCCTTGCTCTCCAGCAGTAACCTCACACACACTGTAGTGAAGTATCTGTTGGCCACTTCTTTGTCTCGCAGGACTCTCTGTAACAGCCTCTCCAGGTGCGCCTGTGTCGTCTGCAGGCCTTGGCGACAGCGAGTTAAATAAGCAATATATGGAGCTCTTTTCCTGAAGCAAAGAGGACTCTACGTCAGATTGTTGATAAAGACAGGCTAACAGCTTTACAAACCGCTGAGTCGTAGTGCAAAGGATTCTTCAACTTGCTGCTTTTATAACAAAACAATGCCCGAATTCGGAAGCTTGCCTCACATGGGTGAGACAATTGCACGGTTTTGTGGGGAAGCAGAGATACAATAACCTGGCTTGGTAAAGTACAGTTTAAAACAAAAGGCATCTTCCCAATCTGCTAGCGAATGAATATATGAATTTGGGAAGCCACTGGACCAGCTACCTGTAGTCCTCCGCAATGGATGCCAGCAGCTTCCGACAGGTGCGGTTGTCGAAGCGGCTCACGCAGCGCATCGTCTCCTGCAGCTGCGCCATCAGGTTCTTGTCCTGCAGGTTGATGGCTTCAGCGAGCTGAACTTTCAAGAAGCACACAATTTCATTATCTAATAAAGAACAATGGAAAAATGTTAAGGAAAAGAAACGTAGGCACGATGAAAATAAACTATTTTTGAATATGGGAAATATGTTAATGGTTTAAAACAAAACTTGTGTACATTAGGCAATATTATTTTAGAACAATTAATAAGCCTTTTTGAATTTTCCAGGTATCAGAGGATAAGCTTCCATATCACTATCTCATCTAGTATTTAGAACCATTCTGAAACGTGAAGAGGACCAGATAAGGCGACATATTCACCTGTCTGCAAATAAACCTAGAGTGAATGAAGGGATACAGCACAACACATTTATATTAAGTCAATATAAAGACCCAGTAAATCATTCAAGTAGCACAACTCCCAACAGCACATGTGTTTTGAGAATCTATTCTACAGCTTCAGGCTCTACCTGCACTGTATCTGAGACACTTCATTACAAAAAAATCTCAGACCAGGCTGAGATGGCAGGTTTGCCTGCAGAGTAAGAATGAAAACATTCTGGGGGCAAAAGGCAGCCTGTGCCCTCAATATCCATGGCAAAGAGAAGGGACCATAGAGGGTGCAGTACAAGTGCCATTACATGGGGACAAGGAGAGACACACAGTGCAAGGAACCTTTACCTTCGGGGTCTGTGTGGTCTGGGAGACCATTCCTTGTTGAATGTGTCAGCATCGGGAGGGCAACAGAATCTGCTGAACAAAGAGCCAATCTCAATTTCTTCTTTGCATCCCTTAAAGAGGAAAAACATTTTCTTAACACCGTTGATGAGACATCTGCTTCTTCAGTAAGAAGCCTTTACTTTCTTTTTTATTTAATACTGCCTAGAAGTTATTTAACATCACTTTAATATATAATATTGTCAAGACTTTAGAATATCAGTTCTTTTGATACGGCACCATTTCCAAAGGGCTTTTCCTAAACACTGAACTGCTCTGTCCTCTCAGGTTACAACATCTCTCCTTCATCAGTGGAAATCTGACAACTTGAGATGCTTAAAACTAAAAGCACATAAAAGTTTACAACGAATCTGTATTAAGATTCTTGTGGGAACCAGTCACATAGCTTCAGCTTTTAATTCTACGTTGTGGGTAAGACGAAACCTGCAAACATATTTACCTATAGGAGAAAGCAGAACTTTGTGGCTGTGCTACTTGACTTGCAGAGTCTGGGAGGTCGTCTGCAGACATGTTCTGCAAAGCCTCATCCCGTGGGGAGTCGTGCATGCTCTCACCATCCCCAATTGCCTCTGTGGAAATGAAAAACACATTACACCTGAAGAGAGGAGTCAGAAGAACAAACCAGACTAAGTTTCTGCTCATTTTTCTTAGGTCAGTGAGAGAATGGAGACAGCAAATAAACCAGCTTGTTCTGGATAGATGAAAAAAGGCATATTAAAACATACAACCTAGAAGCTCCTAAGAAGAAATTGCAAAAGTTTTGGAAGGCAATACATTTCTTCAGTGCCATTTAAAACAAAACAAAAAACTGGTAGGATACATGCTATCAACAGCCAGCTCCCTCAATGGCAATATGGAAGAGCTGTCCTTGGGAATACTGATTCAATTCCCAGGCTCTGAGGGACCGTCCCACAGATTGTTTGACAAAACATTCCTTGTTCAGAGCTCACATTGTTCAGCTGCTAATACTAACAACAGTCCAGAATACTGAAGTGTTTTTATCTTTAAGGAGCAGAAACTATGTAGGTGGTGATTACAAAAGCCAGGTTCTCACCTGCACTGTCGTAGTTCACTATGGCTCCTTCACTGGGACTCGTTCTCTTGATTGCATTCCTGTATTTGTCCAGAATGTCCTCAGCAGCTTGTGCCTGTGCGCTGAGCCTCGGGCTGGGATCATCTGAAAGGACCATAAAAACCAGCAGGAGTTATTCTGGTGTTGGGCCAGCTGAAAGCAAATACAAAAACTTAGGCCTACACATTTGGACTCTGTTTTTAGCCAGATCAAATAAAGAGCTGCTTGTGTCCCATGTAGCCCAAATTTAAATGTATTAATAAAGGCTGAAGCAAACCAGAAAACAAACAGTACAATCAAAGTGAACAAATGAAGTCAGGTCCTGGGTGGATCCTCAGCACATTTAAACTACATACACAAATGGCTCTTGGATGTTTGAAGACTTCTAGAAAGGATCAGGCAAACAGAGAACAAAACACCCGGGTTCAGACCATGTTTAATTTAACACTTAAGTAACTATTACAGGACTGTGTGTACAGCTATCCTTACAGCTCAGCTGTGACAAGGACAGCAGCTCTATAATGAAGGCAGGGGAAAAGAGAGGACTTGAGTTGAGAATCCACTACATGCACAGACAGACATGTGACAACTTAAAAACAGCCTTCAAGTCAGGAAATCTTTATCCATTTTCTTATTCAAAATGCCAGCTCTGAACACGAACTACAACAGCACACACCTGTCTGTCAATAGCTACCTGGTGGGCACTCTGGAACTCCAGGAGGCGCGTTCTGAGAGAAAATTACTATGATGATGCTATTCACATACCTTGAAGCGTTGCGTATCTGTCAGGCACCATGTCATCTTTGTCTTTTTCTTGTTTTTCTTTCTTCCTAAATGGAATAGGAGCTGAAAATGCAAGGTACCTCATCAAAGACAACTCTGAGATAATGGTCAAATAGCAGAAACCTTAAGGAAGTGGCTAATGCAGAAAATTTTCATCAAATCAACTTCCATAAAAGCACAAGCTTATTCATGGGGTAGAGTAGAACTGTACTGTCATCATCTATAGCCAGCTCCACCTTTCACAGACATGAGATCAGGCAGAACAGTTTTGGCTTCCAGGTACAGCACACTCTAGGGAACTACGAGCCAAGGGAGTCAGGTAGCTTCCCATTTTTATTTACATATTTATTTATACTTTAACCATAAAAGTGTCTAAAGATACAATAAAGGCAGTGTGAACACTGACTAAAGTACCAAACCCAGACAGACACGATCCTACCTTTGGGCATGGCAGACACAAAACGTTTCCTCCACCAGGGCTTGTTCCTGTCAGACTTCTCATCATCACTGTCTTTCCGTTCCTCAATCTGCGGAAGGGCAGAGTCTACATTTGAGCATTTACCAAACCAAGTGGAAAGAGAAAATTTCTCCTTCACATCAGCTTTTGCTACACTGACTGTAAAAACAGAACTACAGCAGAGCACAGAGAGCAAATTAAGTCAGAAATATCTCTCCTAAAGAAGACATTCTGCAAATGCAAACCCATAGTCATAAAGAACCTTAGATTTCACTTATTACTTTTTTAAGGAAAGTTAATTTTCAGGCTGCTGCAGCAGTTTAACACTACAATGAATCTGTTTCTGAAGTACCACCAAATCCAGTAAACCCCATCCAGTAAATTTAAGAAAAGCCAGGTCCATTTAAGCCCCTGCGAACATCTGTAGCTTTATCTTATAAAACACTATTGGCCAACGTTTAAAGGGTAACAAAAGTGTGTTGTAATTCCTTGGCTAAAGACATTTAATTCCAACCTTCTGGCATTAGATGTATAGTTAAAGTGGGCATGAGAGATAAAAATAAAATGATGAATAGAAGCCTCACCTCTCCCCTGGAGGAGTCCTTGCTGGGAGACGAAGATGACGACTGCGACGCGGCCGCCAGCACCGCTGCCCCGGCGCCGCCGGAGGCCATGGGCAGCTCCCTCTCCTCGTTCCCAGGACGCCTGTTCCACCCGGGATCGCTCATAGGCCTCCGGACCGAGGACACTATGTCTGAACTCCTGCTGCGGACCAGCCTCTCAGGGTAGGAATGTCTCTGCTTGAAGGCTTCCAGGTCAGTTGGAATTAAAGCGTGAGACCCAAAGTTCGGCAGTCGGGCCTCGTTACCTCCCACGGCTCCTTCCAGGATGGGTGGATCCGGAGGCGGATGAGAGGGTCTTGCATAGTGCACTTTAGGCCTTACCACAGCTGACACACCTGTGCTCACAAGCAGAAAAGAAGCCACACACATTTCTTTTAATATTATTCCAAATTACCTGGTACTAACATAGAAGCATCGAAAATGCCTATTTTTAAAACAAAGCTTAATCTTTATAACTCACCCTCATTTGAGGACAGAGGGTCAAACAACGCAAGCAAAGAATCCGTCTGAGAAGGAGGAGATGTCAGCTGACTGGTTCCTGAAATACAGAGAGAACAAAGTTAGCACCATATCAAAACTGCCTCCAACATGAGAGACACTGGAAAAACAGACCTCGGCAACAAAAGTTCACAAAATTTATACTGCAAAGTACTTGTAAAGATATTCCTGTATGGAAAGATCTCTGCAGTACATTGCAATGATCAAAGAGTTACATAACAAAAAGTGGGGAATTCTTGAGGAGCAGCCCAGTTCCAAAATGCAAGAGGACAGTCAATGTAATCAAACCAAATTAGGGATCTTAGATCTTAGTACTCAAGCTCTAGTACTGCAGGACACTGGAGTCTCTTTGTCAAGCAAATACAGTACTGGCAAATAAGAAAAATATTAAGCTTAGTCACCAGCACTTTGAAATTGGGAGAAATTGTAAAATTTAAGGATTCCATAAATGTAACTTGTGTTTATCAGATAAGTAACTTACCATGGGCTGTTTCATCCATGTCAGGACTTGTTACAGAATCTTTTCCCCCAAAGTCAGAGCTACATTCAGACCTGAGATCCTCAATCTTGTTAGGAATATCTTCAGATGTTGCACTAATACCTTACACATAACAAAAGAAGCATCTGTAATAGTCTTTCAGACAGCAAGGAGGCAGAATCCTGAGGCTGTTAAAATGTTTGGTGGACAGTGAATAATCAAGTTCTAACTTACAGTAGCACCTACAGACACTACCAATTTCTACACTCCTAAAATAACAGTTTAATTCTGCTCTGCATCTTCAGAAGTGTTACCACAGCCATGAATACACTCTGACAAGGGGCATTAGAAAGACACTCCACTCTTTTATAGTTTGCAGAAAATGAAGAACTAGAGTTATGATTTACTTAAAATGAAACAAGTTGTGATAATAAAACTGAATGCAAGAAAGTTTGGAGTTTATTCCAAAGCAACACTCCTCTGCTAACCACTGCTATTGCAGCACAGGGCGTTCACCTCTCTGCTGCCCTTTTTATTTCTTCTGTGAGGTGAACGAAGAATCACTGCTTTGAAAAGTCCAGAATGAGTGCAGGAAGTTATTTTATGAGTGAAGTGATGTATAAATAAAGCACATGCAGCAAAGTGAGTGCTGACCATGCTGTGATAGAGCAGCATTGTCAGAGACAGTTCCACACACCTGACACAACGCTCAGGCCGGGAGTGCTGGGCCGAGAGCTGACCTCCCTCACATCTGTGTCATCAGACGTGCTACCCAGCCCAGAACAGCTCTCCAGTTCTTGGAGTCTTTCCTCCTGTTTTAAGTCTGGAGCCTCTACAAAAGGGAGAGAATGGAGAACAGAGAGAGAAAGTATCATTACTCAACGCCATGCTCCCTGAACATTCACAAGCAGAGGGAAGCGGGGGGAGGTTGATTTAGTGTATCAAGTTTTAAGGTAACTCAACCACTTCAGCAAGGGTTTTCTTATATCCTTTGGTACAGAAGGCAGCACTCTGCCCAGACAGCAATGCTCTGTCTGCACAGGCATGCTAGGTAGGGAGTGTTTACTGTTTTAAGTGTTGTATTTCTTAGACAACAGGATACACTCACATCTTCACTAGCCAAAGTAAACTGTGTTCCTGGATAGCTCCTACCACAACAAAGGAAAGCAAGCACGAGTTTGCTTTGCAAACCCTTTCTTCCCCTTCAAATCTCAAGAATTTCTTAAGTAACGGAAGTCTCTCCCAATGCTTTCCATCTTCCTTCTGCCTAGGAGCATTTTGTCCTTTTAATCCTGGAAGTATTCACAAAAACTAACCTAACCCTAGGACAGTAATTTCTTGAAGAAAGAGGAAGAGGAAGATGCCGTTGTTGGACATTTTATGCCTCTGGAAGAGTCTTAGAATCATGCTAAAGAAATAAGCAAAAACTGCCCGATTCTGACCTGAATCACTTGGTAATACTTCCACACTCCACGCCTCACTTGTGGTTTCTGATATGGTTGAACCTGTGCAGGGATCAAGCAACACGGATCCTGAACCTGGCAAACACAGCAAGCTGCCTAGCATGTTCTCTGCAGCTGCACCTGTAAAAGTAAAGCCGGAGCGTATGGCTAGAGCTGGGCTTGGGGAGTCAGCTCTAGAGAGAAAAGCAGGAACACATCTTAAGTGTCCTTAACAAAGCAATCAGGAAACACAACGTTGAAAAGAAACGCGTAACTAAGTACAGTCCAGGTCATGCACACAAAAATCCTCCTACAGCAAATCTCCAGATGAATCCATGGAAATGCCCCTGTTGAGGAAGGGGGGGAGGAGGAAGAGGAGGAAGAGGAGGAGGAGGGCTCTGCAGCCTCGGGTTCCAGAGCAGCACAGGACCTACCCAGAGCACACCCGTTACCTGCGATTTCCTGCAGCCGGTCCTCGTCGATGTTGGGGTCGAAGTCACTGCCCAGGACATCTGTACTCCAGGTTTCACTGACAGTTTCTGATATATCTCTGTCATCAGTCAAACCCATCATGTCACGGATTTCAAACTTACGGAGCTTGTCATCCAGGTTATCCTGAGTTGTGGCTGTGGAAAAATAAACAGTTCTTGATTTTTTGAACGGCCTCTCCAACGACTTCAGATTGAAAACCTGTAAGAGTACATTAGGAAAAAAATCCCAAATAATCAATCCCCTAATTCTGTCAGGTAAGGCAGTGGTTTAAAGGAAGGTCTGTAAAGCACTATTACACTATTCAGGAAATGCTGCCTGAAAACACATTTGAGACACAAGAAGAAAAATCTGGAAGTACACATGGTAACCTATCAACTAAATGAACAGAAAAAATGAGTGAAATGTAGTGCTGCAAAGACACTGATACAATTCCTGTAGAGGAACAACTGATCACAGAAAAGCTGAGGCCTCCAGGGACCATTCCAGCCCAAACCCCCTGCCCTGGTCAGGGACAGCAGGTTGTTCATGATCATGTCCAGTCATATCTTGAGTATCACCAGGCTGGAGACACCACAACCTCTGGGCAACCTATTCAATGTTTGACAAATGGACATTAAACAGAAAATTATCCAGATGCTTCCGGACTACTCCAATCCAGATCACCCTATTCCTGAAGGGAAGAGCTTGATACCAAGCAAAACTTTACAAGCAGTTTCCTATAAAGGACTTAAGTCTCAAAATTCCAGGCGATTTCCTTTTCCTAGCAGACTACAAACAATATTTCTTGGAGGAAAAAAAACCCAAACCAAACCCATAAATAAATACAGGAGAGACTGCACAAGGAAAAATTCTACTTTTTTTTCCCCCTGAATTAGTCAAGTTTGCAACCTCTTTCCAAAAGACTTTGGCGTTAGCATCTACAGCACCTCAGGCACTTGTAAGAGAGAGCTGGCACCTGCCTTGTTCGTGCTCCAGCAGCTGCAGAGCCTCAACGCCGTTGCTCCCGGACGGGCCCGCGCCGAGCTCCGACACCGACTCCCCCTCCAGATCCAGAGAGGACACGGAGTTGGAGCGATTGGAAGGGCCTGGGAAAACAGATTTTACTTTAGAAATAATTTGAATAACAGTTCCTAAATATAAAGCATTCACAAAGGACACAAAAACTCACTAGAAAAATTACAAGAAATGAAGTAGCAGTTCCCACACAAAATATTGAATCTCACCACTACTGTACTTAGCTGTAACTTAAAAGGCAATAAAGTCTTTGCCTTTAATTTATTTACTTGTACATTAATTTGTTTTCTTATTTTGAGGAGACAGAGAGCAAAAACAAAGTTACAGAAGTTACAGAAAATAATGCAAAAGTGATGTGTCCAAACCTCTTCCATTCCACAGACACCTGTGCTTTGTTATGTCTCAGGTTCATATAAAGGAGTTGTGCAGAATCTATTCTGAGACATGTAACAGCTAATTAGAACATGATGAAAAGTAAGTCTGAAAAGTCCAAGTTTACAGCTAAGTTAGATTATCTTAATAACTAGTACTGCACTTAAGTTTCAAAAAAAGAAAAAAGAAAATCCCTCTATTTTCTCTTTCTAAACACACTTCGTTTTTCTCTTCCTAATTCTCAGACTCAGTTATGCCTTTGTAGGCCAAAATTTAGCTCCAGGCTTTATTCTCTGAACAACTAAGAGAGAAGACAGGCTCTCAGGGTGAAACAGCACAGCCTTCAAAACAGCAAAGACATGATGCTGTATTTAACACACCTTCCTTTTAGAGTTAAGGGGGGGAAAAAAACAACAGAGCAACAAAACTTCTTCAAGACTTAAGCAGCCCTTCACCTTCAGATATTCCTTCCAGATTATCACTGCAGAGGGAAAAGCGCAAGGTTTTATCAGGTTTACCATGGAGTTTGTTCTCGTCGATGGGGACATCTCCTTGCCCGCCATCTGCAAGCTGCATATTTAACACCTGGAGAGTGGGAGAAAAAAACAAGACTTCAACAAAATCATCTATTTTTCAGATAATTAAACAGCAAATAAAACATTGGAGACATGTTATTGAATTGTTAATGAAACAATCAAATTTCTAACATTCTGTTTGAAAAAAGACAGCAAAATCTCCCAAGTCAGAGCCTGGGGAGAATGCAAGGAACCAGCCCACGGACATCAGGCACGTCCTGATAACAATGGAGCCACAGCTCCCTCATCGCCCCACAGAGCAGTGCAACATGGAAAGGCTCTGCACGAGGCTGCCAGGGGAGATAATCCCAACCACCAGGCAGGGAGCACAGCTGAAGCACCGGCTGTGCCACAGCTGGAGAATGACAAGGCTGCAACGCCAGCCCTGCCCTAAGAACAGTCTGCAGGCACTGAGGGCACCGTGAGCTCGGCTCTGCCCTCACGACAGCCTGGGCCTGTGCCCTTCACGAGCTGCCAAAAGCGTCAGGATCAGTGCTCCAGTTCTGCCACTCAGCTGTGTCCCTGGATCCCAAGGACAGGGCATGCAGAGACACAGCCGTTTCTTCGGGCTCAGAAACAATAGCCCAGGCTCACTCTTAGGCTTAAGTGAGGGAAAAAACCCACCTAACAAAGGCAAATTTGAAAGCTACAACCCCCAAGTTCAGTAACACAGAGTAAGGATTTTAATTCCCTTTCCAGATTTATTACCAAAACTTAGCTTTGCAACCTCACTGCTGTGCTATTAGAGAAGACAGAGGCTGCACGGTTCAAAACATCTGAGATGTCATAGTTTCTGGATACCTCGTTTTCTGACATCATTCCTGGAGTAATCTGTGGACCTGTCCCCAGAGAAATCACCAGCACTTCTTCTGGCTGAACTTCTGGAATAGTCTCCTGGGAGGATCCTTCATGATCTCCATGCTGGTCCATTAGCATGTTTGATCTACTTCTGCTTCGAGTGGCTAAGAAAATATTTTAAAATGTCAACATTAGAAAGCTTTTCCTCCCTGTTTAAGGAGGAAAAAAGACAATACTATGGAAATACAGAACTGTAGTGTTTAATTAGCAATACACACTAAATAAATTTTCAAAATCAAATCTTGTCAAACTTTTGAGAGATGGAACTGGTGTTTAAACTTGAGTACTGCCCTGTGAAGAAGGGAACGTTCAACATGAAAGTTGAGAAGCAGAAAAACAATGTACAGTGTGACCTGTCTGCCTACAGCAATTCAGCCTATTCCAATCACAGAAAGACCTTTAATATATATGAGAAAATTAGGTTTGTTACTAAAAAAGTCCATGCTTCTGTGATTTAAAACTCTAATTAATTTGTTTAAAAGGTTTTTTTCTCCTAAGAAGTAGGAAATTTATTCTAACAGGTGTCTCAAACCCAGACACACAATACAACATCAGGTGGTCTACTCTGATTACTTTGCCACTCTTAAGTCCTCTTTTCAACCGGCCTCGGATTCCCACATTTGGCTCCACGGAAGGAAAAACACCCACATGAAATTGAGGTTTCTAAGAATGGCAGCATGACACCAATTATTTCTTTATTTGACCCAAGGAAAACAAGGCAAGTGTGCAGAAGTCGCAGCCAAATTCTGATTATCACACAGAGGGGTTTTGAAAACCCACATGTACACAAAATGAATTCATATGCTGAAGAAATCTGCAAAGGGAGCTGATTGCCAGGGTAACCCAAAGGCATGCTGAGTTATGTGACACGAGTCAAAGTTTCACAGAAGAATGGAAAGAGGGCATTACCCACCAAAAGGGGTTACTAGAGTTATGTGAGCTGACAGATTGGTAGCAGAGGTATCCCAGGCAGTAATCGCTGCCAACTGCTGTCCTGGAGTTCGAAAGCATTAAAATGAAACAAAAGAAACAAAAACTTTGAGCAAAAGCTATTTTATATCATAAAATAAATGCTGTAAAGTGCCACTACTTTAGAGGGGTAAGACCAGAACCATTCAAAAGCAGAGTTAAACCAACATGGGACAGGTTTGTTTTGGGCGTGGTTTTGTGGGGGTTTTTTGCCACTTATTGGCATCTGTATATTTTCATCCTTTTACACACCAAATCTCTCAAACAAAAATATCCCACGTGGTTATATTCACATAAACATACACTGAAGAAGAGTACTACATCCTACTTTAAAAGAAAGTATTATTAATATGGAAAAGTTCAAGACGCAGAAATCCTATTCAAAAAACAAAACCCAACCAACCTAAAACTGCGTTCCAGAATACTGACAGTTGGAATCAGAGCAGGCAAGGAATGGAGAAAGCTTCTCTTCTCAGCACATACTCTAAAAGTCCTGCTCCTGCTTGTTCACCCTCCTGTCCATTTGTTCTCTAACAAAAACGTTAAACTTATTCTATCCCACTAATTAAATGCCTCTGCTTCCATCTTACTACCTTCCTAATCAATTTTCCTGCTAGATCTGCTTCCCACCTTCAAACATTCCCCTTATTATCACTGCCAACCACCACCATTATGGCTACCAACCACTCCAACAATTTTCTCCAGTTCAGGCTGGAGTGATGAAGGTCATCCACCACACCTGCATTAGACACTAAGGAAGTTACCTGGTTTTCTATGCTAAAGAAAATTCTTCACCATCTACACAGAAAAAGTAAGAGCTGAAGGTGTAGGTACAGAGTAACCCCAAGAGATGACTGAGAAAATGGCATCAGAAATCATGCGGGAGCTCCGCTGGCTCTCCTTACCTATGGGCAGTCGATTTTTTTTGTTAGCTGGAGTAGTTGCAGGAGAAAGCTGGGGGGTGTTATACGGAGTCATTTCGAGGCTGCTGCTTTTCCCTGGTTTGTTCTGGGGTAGATTTGCCAGCAAGTTTTCCAAAGCCATCCGATCTTCCTTAAGCTGATCGCTTGACATCACGTTCCGCATGAAGCCAACCTAAACATTGACAATTGTTTTGGTGAGAGGTGCGGTGCGAAGGCCCAGCCCGCGGTCGCCAGGGCGGGGACGCAGGGACGCAGGGACGCGGGGACGCAGGGCGCGGGCTCTCTGCACAGCGGGGCAGTACCAGGGCAGTGAGCTGGCTGTAGGTCATGTACACCACGGTGCGGCTCAGCCCCTCCAGCAGGTTCACGGCCGACATCGGCGGCGTCTCGACCGCGCGCCCGTCGATCACCACGTCCAGGAAAGCGGCGACGCAGCTCTGAGAGACAGCAGAGAGCGTGCATGAGACACCGCTCCCCAGAGTTCAGAAAGAAACTTATGACAGGAGTTAAGTAGCTTACAGAATAATTTAAGTTTCGCTTCCTACTTCTAAAATCTTAGGATAAAATGGCAGATATTTTAAGGTCACTGAAGAGCGAGCAAGGAAAGCGTGCAGTTACTTTTAGCATTTCCTTTGTTCCTTTCCTGCATTCCAAAGTGTTACCTACGAAAGCGGCCTTTAACAATTTTTTAAAAAAAATAATGGCAATTAAACTTCCCCTTCCTGAAGAATCTGCTGAGCACAGACTGAAAATGAAACAAGGAAGCGACAACAGTATCACTTTCTAATCTGAGTGAAAATGTTACTTGTACAATAAACGTGTAGCTTTCTGTGGTGACTGTGTAACAACTAGACTAACCACAGCCTGGAAGGATACAAGGTTAGCAAGGATACCAACAGGATTTTAAACACTTGACAATAGATCAAAGGTCGTCAGCTTCACTGTTGCTCTGACGAAGGTAACGGCTCTATGGTTATGGATGATTGACACTAACACAGGAAAAGTTGAATAAAAATAGCAAAACTATGCAAAAAGGAAAGAGAAGTTACTTGCACTAACAAACTACTTGGTGTTAAAACAGACATTATGCTAAGGTTGTCTTCAGATCAAAGTGTTTTGTTAGATTCAGTTGAAAGACCACGGACGGTAATTCAGTATTTCAAAGAATCATAGAATCACAGACTGGTTTGGGTTGGAAGAACCTTAACAACCATCCAGTGCCACCCCCCGTCATGGGCAGGGACACCTTCCACTAGACCAGGTTATTCCAAGCCCTGTCCAGCCTGGCCTTGAACACTTACAGTGCTTGGTTGAAAATATAATTTCCCTTTAATTTTGTAAAACGTTTTCTTTTAAGAAGTATTAGGTCAGAGTAGAAGCAAGAATCCTCAACCCTTAATTCTGGTACTCAAGATTTTTTTTCCCAGCTTTGTGCAGGATTTAAGCTGCTTTTCATTACATGTAACTTGGAAATTAATCACTTAGTAAGTCCTGTGCAATGTCTGAAAAAGGAGGCTGCAGAAGGATGATGATGATGTATTCACTAAGGGTTGGATTTTTTCAGCCTGGATTCTTACTTTGTCGAATTTAGCGAGGTTGCTCTTCGTACGTGGATCTCCCTCCTCAGAGCCTGTCATTGCCAGCTGCTGCAGAAGTCTCCCAACCTGAAATTGAAAAGAAGTACAGAGAATAAGCCTTTCAAACCAACATGATGGACCTGATTATAACAAATATTCAAAAAACCTCCTCCATTCTAAATCCTTTTTCGTTTAATACTCCAAGGAATACTTCTGATTGAGTGGACAGAGATTTGTGCTTCCTTTCAGGGAAGAAAAAAATGCAAAAAGCTTTAGGAAAAAAAAGTAGTCATTGCCTTTAACAAGAAAATGTGCACACACAGTAGGCTGTGAGCATCCATACTTCCCCCTCCCAGGAACAAAGCATGTTTTGTTTTTACAACACGTCAGAATTGAGAGTTGAATCTAGGTCATCTAAACCTAGAGATTTTCAAAGGCTGCATATATTTTACTCAGGAAAAATAGCAAAAGGGCTTAACCCCTATTTCAGAGCACATATTCCTTACTCATCTCCACCTGCAAAACAACCCTCAGTTTAAAGTGTCACCAACTGCTTTGCTACAGCACGTGAGCAGTCACACAGGAGAGGACTGCTGCTGGATTTTTAGAAAAACACTGAGCAAAACTCACCAGCGTGACTGCACTGAGAGAATCACTCCCTGCCCACTTTACAGACAACAGTAAAAAGCAGGATTTGTTCCTTGCATGGAGGAACATCCTCAGTCAGACAAGTATTGCTCAACACCTTCAGATGACTCTTCTATGTAATATCATTAAATTGTCCAAGTGTTTGCAGAATGACAAAAACTGGTCATGAGGGCTGGGGAATGCTCCAAGTAGAGCATTGGGCATTGCTGCCAGACAACTAGGGGTTTTCAGCAAACTATTTCATTATTTTTTGCAATACCTGGTACAATACTTAACATTAGCAAGAACAGCACAACATCCATTTATACATATTCCAGAATTCATCTTATAGTCATTTTTATGCCTTAGCTTCCACTCCTTATAACTGCTTTTATAAAGGATATTTGCAGCTCTGCTAAGGGATACAGGAATACATGCTGTCAATTTTTTCAAGTTAGTATTTTAAGCAAACAGATAAACTTTGGAGCCTGCCTTTTCAGCAACAATTAACACAAATATTTCATTTATTTTATAAGTAGGAGAGACAGCACCTTCACTTTTACTGTAGTATCATCAGTTCTAGTGGGAAGAAAAAGGCCAGTTATATATTTTTAAAACTGACTTACTGTGAATCATACCTGCATCAGATTAAATCTTGCCACCTCATTTATAGGAGCATCAGAAATGATCCCGTACTGCTCCGGGTTGACGATGGCAGGGCAGATGAAACAGGCCAGAAGGAGATCCGTGCACATGGCTCTGACCTCCCCAACCTCCAGCCTGTCCACGCACGACAGCGTTTTGTACATCTGCGACACAATCCACCTCAAGCTGTGAGGAAAACAGTAAGTGTTTTGTTTGAGATAGCCAATGAATTTGTTGACCAAGGTCACCAGCTTGGCCTCGTTGGAGTCAACCATCTCTTGGACTCTCTGCTTGAACTTCTCCGTGCCTTTCTCGCCAAACAACTTTTCCTGCTGTACTGGGGAGAATCTCTCAATTAACTTGTTTGCATCGGTTTCCAGGTGGTCTTCATCTTCAACCAGAAGCTGCATGATTGGCTCATGTAAGGTTGCAGTAAGAAAAAGTTTTGCAGAAAAGAGTCCTTCAGAAAAAAGCTTGAACAAGATGCTGAAGGCACAGGTGCCTCGTCTCAGCAGCCGCCTGGGGTTGTCGCTTTCCTTCAGTTCAAACTCAATCAGGTAACGCAGGACCTGCAGGAGGTAACTCTCATCCTCCTGCATGATGCAGTTGCCATAAATGGAGGTAAAGACTGTGTGAATGACACTCTGGGTGTTGTCCTGGTTGAGCTTCTCTCCGGCAACCAGGCAGGATGCGATAAGCCTGGGGTTCTCTCTCAGTCTGTTCAGGAATTCTCCATAAGCAGTCTCCTGAAATCCCAACTGCTTGTATCCATCCACAAACTGTGTGTCCTCCAAGATTTTTGCGTGCTGGCAACATTCAGCAGGAGAAGCTTCAGCACTTTAAAGAAAAACATTGAAACACTTTAAGTAACTCTTAAGTAAACAAACTTGCTAAGAGATGCCACGTGGTCAGTCTATTAACCAGGCTGCCACAGAGGAAAAAAGTCTTTCTAGATAGCTGCTACAAATTATTTGCAAACTCAGGAGAGTTTGTTCTTGTGAACAGAAGCAAAACAGACACAGGTATTAAAAAGAAGTTGCTAAAATGGCCAACAAGTAACTTTCGGTGTAAGATTCCCTAGCTGAGGTTCGCTTTACAGCCTCACTATTTTTACGATCAGCACAGCAAAGGCCTCCAGATTCCGAGGCTTATCCGTCACCGACGGACGCGTGGGGGTTTGCTGCCCCGGTACCTGGTGATGATGAGCCTGTCGAGGTTGATGCGCTGCTGTTTGGAGATCCAGGCCGTGCGGTACAGCCGCTCCGCCGTCTTCAGCACGTCGGCGTTGAGCCGCTGGATCAGCTGCTTCTCCGAGGTCACGTACAGCCGCTCCTGCTTCAGGTGATGGGCCAGCGTGTGGATGTCCAGCTTCACCATGGTGGGCAGCGAGCAGGTGGCACAGCACCCCCTGAGCACAGGGAGCAGAGCGGGTCAGCCCCAGCAGAGGGAACGAGCCCAGTCCTGCCAGCCCCGTGCGGTGCCCAGCGGGGCACGAGCTCACAGCGGGCAGGGAATGCTGCTGTGCCCCTCCTCAAATCCACCACACGGAGCCACTTTCCCTCGAGGCCAGGTTTCCCGAGTGCCAGTTCCATTGTTCTGTCACCGCTCAGGGACACTGGCAGAGCAGCAGATGGTTTTCCAGCTCGCCCTGGTGAGCAGGAACAGGAGCACAGCACTGCCCATCCCCTGACCACACCTCAGGTACACCAGGTGGGAACCCGGCCTTTACCTGGGGACATGTGGCCCTCGCTACAGCTCAGGTGACACAAGTTCAGGGAGATGAAGACCGGCCCCATTGCCACTCACTGTCTCGGGAACAGGCGCTTACTCCTTCATCCTAAAGCCCATCCACATAACCCAGCACTACCCAAGGACTTGGGTGTCAGAATCTCTGGCCTGTTACCTCTCTCACCTATACACCAGAAGCACAAAGCTCCCAATGCTGCTCTTGTCTGCTAAAAAAAATAAATAACAACATTACTAATTAAGAAAAAAACCCACCAAGTCACAAACCCAGATAAGGCAGAAGTTGGAAATGAATCTGGAGACTTAGCTCAACAGTAGAATTCATTCAGAAAAAATTCCTTAAATATTTCAATTCAGAAGACTATTTCTTTGGGCCATGATCCAAAAATGTTGTTTTATAGAGAGAAAAACTGAAACAACTATAGGCTTTCATAGCACATCAGGAGCTAAAATCTACACAAACTACTGTTGTGTATGAATGTAACATCAGCTCTAACGTCACAACTACAAAACATCCCAGCAAAGTACTGCACCAGTCAAATCACATTCCAGGAGCAAATTCACCTAAAAATTAACTTTTTGGGAGGAAAAAAAACCCATCAAGCGCATCAATACTGACAAAGGAAGGGCTACAATCATGAAGATCATGGAACTGATGGCTAACTGCTTTATGCCTTCCCCACCAGAACTAACAGCCACAGCAGCTAATTTGGGAAGGACAAGGGTGCTCTCCCTGCTAGTGCTTTAAAGATCTGTGTTTCACCGTTCAGCAGAGCAGGAGGTGATCCTCACCGAAGAACTCAGATTAGCTCCCTAATTAGGCACAGGTTTCCCATTTGCTGGGTTTTTGCAGCCTGACAACCAGGTGCACTGAAAACCATCACTGCTCCTTGTGTAATTAAGTCCTTTCATCTACAGTTTTAACCCCACAACCAGAAGCCAGCTAGACACGAACAGAGAAGCTGCCACAAGTCTTTATGCATAAAAGAAATTGCAATTTTATCACACCTGATGGTTTAAAGGCCATTCCTAGCAAACACAGACAACTGGGTATAAAGCTCTTTAAAAAAACCCATAAATTCAAAAAGACTCCAAACCAAATTCAGCAACCCTAACCAGAGGTTACAGCTGATGCATCCAAAAATAAGATTACGATGGGAACTTGAAGGATGTGCTAATTCAGATGTTTTTAACTAGGACAGTCTCAGAGAAATGATTAGAAGAAGAAACATTGCTGTTACTGCCAAAGTTCTTTGTGAAACAAATAACAACTTCTTGCAACAAATTTATTTTTAGTCTCAGAATTTAAGAGCTTGCAAAAAAACCCAGCAGTAAACTTGCTACTGCCTGCAAACACAGTAGTAACCAGTTTTTAGGCTGGGAGCCACTGCTATCAGCCAGGAAAAAGAAGTTGAATCCATAAAAACACACACAAACAAGACCTGCAGAGCTACCTTCTGGCTTTTCAGAGCTTCCCGCTGCAGGGCTGTGCTCAAGAGCTGCTCATACTGGATCAAACCTGAACAGTTTTAGTTGGCATTTTCCACTTTTGGGTGTCAACCCAGTCTCCACTTTCCTGGACAGAAAGTCAGTCCAAGTGGATCTCCTACTTCTAAGCAAGTTTGGGAAGGAAGGGGGGACCCACATGGAACACCCCTATGAACAGCCTGTTGCCTCTGCCTACACTCCTATGCCTTTGGTTTGCCAAACTTCAAAACAAGTCTCTATTTTTGTGTCACTGGTCACAAGCCCATTTAAGAGCAGACAAGCCAATTAAACAGCTCCTGAGGTGTCTCCTACACTTACAAGTGATTTCTCTCACTGTTTCACTCAGGGCCTTTTTCTGTTTTTTTATCAGAGAAGATGTTTTCAGCATGAGGGATGGGCAAAGCTCCCTGAGAGCTTTTAGCCTCTGAGGAAGATGCTCCTTCCTCCTCTGCCTGCAGGTCAGAGCGAGCTCCAAAAGCCCCGTCAGCAAAAGGGACAAAGGTGTCCTGCAAACGACAGACTTTTTGTGGTAAGGTATGATCATCAAAACAGCAGTTACCTTGCTGGCAACCTTTTCTAGAGCTATGGACAATGAAAAAAAGACGAAATATACAAAATTAGTTAATACTCAGGAAGCAAATAAGACTCCCGCACGGTCCAGAGTCCAGTTACATGTGCATGAATCCTTCTGTCCAGCAAAAAGAGGTCAGACTCCTGCACTGTACCATTTGAGATGTCACCTGACAAAACCTGACAGCAGAAACCTCACCCCTACTTGGAAATTGAGGTGATCGCCCAACAGAGGAACAACTTGGGCACCTCCTCATGAGGAACATCTCAGCCCTTCCACAGACACTGAGGCCCTGGGAAGCTGTGGGAAGTTGCCAACTGCTGGGCATTCTCATTTTTCCTTTTAAACTAATTGCCTCCCTGAACTCCAGGCCCCAAACAAAGCTCCCAGAGCACCCTTAGCTGCATCTGTGCTGCTAAATATACTGGTCCTGTGACTACCTGATAACATCCCATCAGTTGGCCACTACCCACGTGTGTCTTATCTGCCTCTGCTGCAGAACACCAGAAATAACGAAAGCAAGAGGAGAATAGATTCAGAACTGAGCCACAGCAGGTTACTGTGTACCACTGCTTTGTCAAGAACTGTGAAAATCCACAGGATTTTCCTGTCAATCCACAGGAAGACAACTGCACGACAGCAGCTTTCACCCTATGTACAAGGAAACAGGATCAGCAGCTTCCCCAGCTTGGTAACCTCCAGAAAAATCAAAGTGGCTCAACTGCAAGGATTGTTGTTCAGATCCAGCTCTGTGGAGAGGAACACCTCATCACTGCCTTCCACCAGTTTTTAAATGAATTATTCTGAAGCCACACACACAGAGCAAGCAAGAGCACAAACAACTCTGTCTTCACCTGAGGTCTCTGGCAGACGCCTGAGAACACCAGAGATGTAAAGTAGCAGTTTAACACACAAGGTACTTCAGCAAGGCTCAGTGAGGAAAACCCAAAAAACCCAGTTGGGCAAGATGCATGTGCTATTCCTGTCTTCAGACACCGGTATTACTAACACAGCTTGTCCTGAAAGAAGAAACTGTTGTACCATTAACACACCTACCTGACACACACCGCCGCTCCCCAGAAACGTCCTCCCTTTACAACTGTACGAAAAGGCACCATCCTCTGACCAGGCTCCACAAGGTTCACTCTGGACCAGCACTTGGGCCAAAGCTTCAGGAGCACTTGGCCACAGCCAGTGATTGGTGACACACCATGAAAGAGCTCTGGAGCAGAGCTCTGGTGATTCCAGAACCTTGTTTGTGAGATTACCTTATCAGCTGCTCACGAACAAAAAGGCGCCTGTAATTATCCAGCAACCCGGTTTATGACTACCACGCACCACACTTGGAATAGCAGATATCTGTATGCAGTGTATAAAGGAGTCAGTTTAAGGTATTTAGATATCCAACAGCCTGCTGTGGCTGAAGGAACAACAGATATTGAAGATTGTGCTGTGTGCAGATTACTTTTCAATCTTGGAATTCCATGTTGATATGAAAACATATCCATTTTCTGTCAGTTATTTCAAGACTACTCAGGCACCTCCAAGTAACTGTGACACAGTAAGAGCAGCTTAGCACAACAACTCAAACAATTTCCCTTCATGATGCTCCACATATCAACAACAAAGACTGCATGACCTGACAGCATCCGAGATGCCTTGCCCTGCTGGCAGCACACATTCCTTCAGAACCCGAGGCAGTCTATCCTTTGATGAACACAGGACACAGATTGCTTCCTATTCTTAAAAGTCCTGGAAAACACGACATTAAATCGTCAGGTGCTGAACTCCACCTTATAAAGCTGCTGGGTTTGTCCTCTGACATACAGGAATGAGCCACATCTCTGTTGAGTATTTCTGTGATTCAGCTGAGAGACAAGAGATTAAGTAAAGCAGTAAATACTGCTGGTACACCAGATCCTTCTTCGTCCTCCCGTGTTTCCTGCTCAGGGTTACTTGCTCCTCCTGAGTCTCGCTACGCAAGACTCAACTTCCAGAGCAAGTTTGGGCAGATCTAACATAGGTAGGGCAGGGCAAGGCAAAATCACTCCATCCTCCTAAAAAATAACTCCTAAGCAAGCCTGAATAGCTTCCAAGCTAATTCAGCCCTGATGAAGTACCTTTCCTCATTAGTATTTATAGTAGCATCTCACAAGCCTTATTTCTTTACACACGCTAACTGCCTGTCTCCCACAGTTGAGCTAAAGGAGCCCTTTTTCAGTAGGATGGTTCACCAGGACCCAGGGCTCCCTGCTGAACCCTTACCTTACAACTCCCACCAGCTCAAACCCACGTGCGACACACGAAATGCAGTTCCACTGTCTGACTGACATTAATGAGAAACTCATCCCTCACGTTTGTTTCTGCCCAGAGGCTGCTCTCAGCTAGCCTGGACATACTGTCCATCCACGTGCAAGGAGCACCTCGGTTCTCGTGCCCCATAACAGAACTTACCAGTAAAGTACAGGATCAGCTGGCTACTAAATTATTGATTATGGCATTACCATGTTGCATAAAATCAACGAAAGCACGTAACCAGGCTAAAATCTATTCCAGTTGCTTGTGATGCTAGAAAGTGGAGCTCTCTTTAGGTAAGAGTCACACCAACAAACTTCTAGTCATAACAAGTGCAGAACCTGAAGCCACTCAAACTGACAAAACCAACCTGTTCCCAGCCTGTTCTCCTGAGAGCAGCTCCCTTCCCATCCAGCAGGAAGGGCAGCTGCTACTGAGGAGAGTATATTCTCCAGGATCTGACAAATATCACATCAAAACCCGTGTGTGGAGCATCTCAAATATTTTGGAACCTTCCTCGGCAGCAGCAGTTGAAAAGTCTGTTTCCTGAAGCCACCATCATGCTGCTTTTACAGAGTATTTCAGATTTCACATGCTGCCCGTGCCATTTCTCCTCCATCCTCTTCAAACTGCAGCTTCTACTTGTGAGTCAACTGCATCGTCCACCAAAATAGCACTTTACCTATCAGTAAGTGTAGTGTCACATGCTCGCTCCGAGAGCTCCATCCCAAAGCTCTCAGGAGCGCGGTATCATGACTTTGCAAGAAAAAAAGCCTGATACTCCCTGGATCGAGTTCTCCAGCGTTAGGGGTCTGTGAGTAACCAAAAAGGGAAGTCGCCACACTCGTCAAGTTTCAAGTTTTAAACCTGCACAGCACAAAAGCCATGAAGGAGACACGGCAGCGAGAGGCTCCCGGAGCCGTGAGGGCCCCGCTGCCAAGGGCTCCGATTCTCCAAATAGCTCCGCGAAGGGACCGCAGGTGCCCAGACCCGCCGGGCAGGCAGGGCCGGCCGTGGGGAGAAGGGCACAGACAAACCTCCGAGCAAATCCCACCAACAACTTCTCCCGCCGCCCCCGCACCGCTCCCCCCGCCTCCCGGGCGCTCTATCGCGATAAACCCACCCGACATACCCTCCTCGGCTCCGTCTCTGCTCGGCTGCCCGCCTTCCCTCTCGCTTCCCTGGAAAAACCAAAGGGTTTTGTCAGGCCCCGGGCCTTCCTCCGCCTCCCACCGCTCCCTCCTCCTCCTCGGGGGGAGGAAGCCGAGCGCTGTCGCGGGATACGAGCGTGTCCCTACCCGGCCAGCGCCCCGGCGGCTCCCGCTGCGGCCCGGGCGGGCGCGGCACTGCGCAGGCGGCGACGGCGCTCCTGGGACTTGTAGTCCCGGGGCCGGCACCGGGAGCGGGGCAGGTGCGAGGCGGAGCGGGGCGACAGCCGGGACCGGGCGGAGCCGGGGCCGCTTTCGGGGCTTCGCTCCGCCGTCATCCCCCGCTCCGCCCGGGCCCGGCTTGTGCGTGCGGGGCTTGGTGTCGCGGCATGGCGGGGCCTCGCGACCTGCTGGCACCGGCGGGACGGGCAGCGGCTGCCCGGGCACTGGTCCCGGTGTCGCCTCAGGGCGCTGGGCACACACGTGTCACCTCATCCCCGACGGGGGAGGGACGGGGCTCTGCCCAGAGACCCCCCCCCAAGGCCCGGCCATGATGCCGGCCCGGCTCCAACCTCCCCGCATCTCCCTCCCGGCAGTGCCCCGGTACCTCCGGTACCGCCCGTACCCCCGGTGCCCCCGGGAGCAGCGGCGCCCCCCCACACACCGGGGGGTTATTCCCCCCCGGGCCGGTAACCATGGAAACTTCCAGAAGTGCCCCCCCCACACCGCGGCCGTGGTCCCGCCCAGCCAATGGGGACGCTCCGCTTGGCTCACGCTTCTCTGTGGCCGCGGCCGGCGGGTGGAACCAATGGGGCGGCGCGAGGGGGGCGCGCCGGGCACGGCGGAGCGGTCGCGCGGTGCTCGCCAATCGCGGGAGGCCAGCTTGGTAGCAGCCGGCCAATGGAGAGGCTCCAGCGAGGGCGCGGCAGCCAATGGGGAGGCTCCACGAAGGGGTAACGGAAGGTATAAAAGGGCTGGCGGCGCGGCCTGGTGGCTCAGCGGCGATTGGGGCGCGGCTACTTCGTACGGTGAGGGCTGGGCGCGATACGGGCCACGCGGGGCTGGGCCGGTGAGGGGGGGATGGCGGTTGAGGACACGGAAAGAGCGGCTGGGGACGGGGGCGATTCCCTACGGCGGGGGCTGGGCACGGTAAGGGCGGTTGTGGGGTGGGGGGGACGGCTACGCACGTGGCTCCTCCGTTGTGTAACCGGCGGCCTCTCGGTAGGTGGGCGCAGGTGAGCGGTCGGCATGAGGCTTCTGCTGCTGACGCTGCTGGCGCTGGGCGCCGTCTGGGCGGACGACGAGGAGAAGAAGGAGGACGTGGGCACGGTGGTGGGCATCGACCTGGGCACCACCTACTCCTGGTGCGTGGGGACAGGGCACGGGGGTACGGCCGGGCTGATGGGCAGTGCTTGGGCCTGGGGCGGGGGGCACGTCCTGCGGGCCTTCGGCAATGCCGGGCCTGCAGGGGGCGGGGGGGTGACCGCTTGCATGGGCAGTGCTGGGCCCCTTTTGGGGAGGCAGGGCCTGTGGGCCCACGGGAGGTGCCGGGGAGGCGCAGGGAGGAGCAGAAGGGGAGGTGGGGGATGTGCAGGCCGCGGCGCCGCCTGACCGTTCCGCTCCCCCCCCCCAACCCCAGCGTGGGCGTCTTCAAGAACGGGCGCGTGGAAATCATCGCCAATGACCAGGGGAACCGCATCACGCCGTCCTATGTGGCGTTCACCCCCGAGGGGGAGCGCCTGATCGGGGATGCTGCCAAGAACCAGCTCACATCCAACCCGGAGAACACCGTATTCGATGCCAAGCGGCTCATCGGCCGCACCTGGAATGACCCCTCCGTGCAGCAGGACATCAAGTACCTGCCCTTCAAGGTGGGCCCCGAGTGCAGAGGTGGGGGGGCTGGAGGGGAGAACTACAGTTCTGGTCAGAAAAGGCATCTGCTCACATTGCCCCCCAGGAGGATCAGTGTGTAAACAATAGTTCCTGGCATTAGCTGCACTCAAGTTGTGCCTGTCATGGAGGCTTTGCTTGATGTTCAGAGAAAAAGAACCACAGGAACAAGTTGGAATAGTTGAATGGAACAGTATCCATTGTTCTTCTCAGGTGGTTGAGAAGAAAGCCAAGCCCCATATTCAGGTCGATGTTGGAGGTGGACAGACAAAAACATTTGCTCCTGAAGAAATTTCTGCAATGGTCCTGACAAAGATGAAGGAAACAGCAGAGGCTTACCTGGGGAAGAAAGTAAGTGCATGGGAAACACTGGTAACAACTTGGATTAGCAGCTTTAGGAAATGGGAGAAGGGTAGGCTGAGTCAGGACTAACCTTGCTGTCGTGAACTTCAGTCAGTGCTGCAGGCCCCTCTGGCAGCCCTGTGAAATGGGCTTAGCTGGTGCTGGGTCATCTCTGAAGATGGGCTACTTGTTCCCAGCACTGCTCAGAGTGGCTAGTACTATTTACAAACTGTTTTTTCTCTCATTTGTGTAACAAAGCTGTCCCTCCCTCCCTGCTCAGGTGACCCACGCTGTCGTCACGGTGCCAGCCTACTTCAACGATGCCCAGCGCCAGGCGACCAAGGACGCCGGCACCATCGCGGGGCTCAACGTGATGCGGATCATCAACGAGCCGTGAGTACCTCACCCCGTCCTGCCCGAGGGGGGCTGCGGGGTGGCACCCCCAGCTCTGACAGGCTGTTCCTTGTACAGAACAGCTGCTGCCATTGCTTATGGACTGGACAAGAGAGAGGGAGAGAAGAACATCCTTGTATTCGACCTGGGCGGTGGAACTTTTGATGTCTCCCTCCTCACGATTGACAACGGAGTCTTTGAAGTTGTGGCTACTAATGGTGACACTCACCTGGGTGGAGAAGACTTTGACCAGCGTGTTATGGAGCACTTCATCAAGCTCTACAAGAAGAAAACTGGCAAAGATGTTAGGAAGGATAACAGAGCTGTGCAGAAGCTGAGGCGGGAGGTGGAGAAGGCCAAGCGAGCTTTGTCATCTCAGCACCAGGCCAGGATTGAAATAGAGTCCTTCTTTGAAGGAGAAGATTTTTCAGAGACACTCACTCGAGCCAAGTTTGAGGAGCTGAACATGGTAAGTTTAGAAAGGTAAAGTTACACAGCCTCAGCTCTGGCTTGGGACTTGGGAATGTGCAGCATCTCATGCTGTGACATTGCACTTTGGAGTATAAATAACTCTGTGTAAGCAGGCAGCTGTTGCCTGCCAGGGAGCTGGGCCTTGCTGAGGCTGCGCATCAGACAGTTTGGCATCTCTGCTCCATAGTGGTTGGACTTTGTACCCCCGGGGCTGCACAGTGGGGCGTGCTGGGAATACAGTCTCAAAACCCTTGGGTTTTTGTCTTTCCAGGACCTGTTCCGTTCCACTATGAAGCCTGTTCAGAAAGTTCTGGAAGATTCTGACCTGAAGAAGTCTGATATTGATGAGATTGTCCTGGTTGGTGGATCAACTCGCATCCCCAAAATCCAGCAGCTCGTTAAAGAGTTCTTCAATGGGAAGGAGCCTTCTCGTGGCATTAACCCAGATGAGGCTGTGGCCTATGGCGCGGCTGTCCAGGCCGGAGTGCTCTCTGGGGACCAGGATACAGGTAATGACACCTTCACTGCCACCTAAGAGAGTTGACTGAACAGTGGAGGTTGGGCATTGACAAGAAAATGCAGACAAACTTGGATCTTTTCTGGTCCTTGGATTTCTGTGCCCCTGAGGCCTCAGGATCCTGTGTGCAGTGTTGGGATGTTGTGTTTTGTGTTGTTGTGTCACAGTCTTGCCTTTGATCTGTTCCAGGTGACTTGGTGTTGCTCGATGTCTGTCCCCTGACTCTTGGCATTGAGACTGTTGGAGGTGTCATGACCAAGCTGATCCCAAGAAACACCGTTGTTCCCACAAAGAAGTCTCAGATCTTTTCCACAGCTTCTGACAACCAGCCAACTGTGACCATCAAGGTCTACGAAGGTGGGTGTCACCTGTGGTGGCCCATGTGACAGCTGGAATCTGTCTGTAGGGTTTTCATTCTTGTTCCTGTTTGTCACAAAGGCTGTAGGTACTCTGTAAATGGAAATGTTGTCACTCCTGGTTTCACAAAGTACAAGCCACAGAAAGTAACCCTGTCTCATTGTTTCCTGCAGGTGAGCGGCCCCTCACCAAGGACAACCATCTCCTGGGCACCTTTGATCTCACGGGAATCCCTCCTGCCCCTCGCGGTGTCCCCCAGATCGAGGTCACCTTTGAAATAGATGTGAACGGGATCCTCCGGGTCACGGCTGAGGACAAGGGCACCGGGAACAAGAACAAGATCACCATCACGAACGATCAGAACCGGCTGACGCCAGAGGAGATCGAGAGGATGGTGAATGATGCTGAGAAGTTTGCTGAGGAAGACAAGAAGCTTAAAGAACGCATCGATGCCCGGAATGAGCTGGAAAGCTACGCCTATTCCCTGAAGAATCAGATTGGGGACAAGGAGAAGCTGGGTGGGAAGCTGTCCTCTGAGGACAAGGAAACAATAGAGAAAGCAGTGGAGGAAAAGATCGAGTGGCTGGAAAGCCATCAGGATGGGGACATAGAAGACTTCAAAGCACAAAAGAAGGAGCTGGAGGAGGTGGTTCAGCCCATCGTTAGCAAGCTGTACGGCAGCGCCGGCCCCCCGCCCGGCGAGGAGGAGGCAGCAGAGAAGGATGAGTTGTAGATACCGGCGTCTCCGAATGTGGTGTGTGTATATATTGGACTCAGGAACACTTGTTTAAAATATTGAACTCTTAATTTGGAATGTAACTTTGAATCTTCACTCATGAGTGGAGCTGGAACCGCTAGCCCGACGTGGCTGTATCCTGCTTTTCGTTAGCAGTTGCTCGATGTCTGGGGAGGGGAGTGGGGTGGGAGTGTAAATGTGGGTTTAGAAGTATTGGCAGTGGAACATTCTATTTAACAACTTGGTCATGTGAACTTGGTGTAGAGCTTTTCTACCTGGAGTGACCATAATAAATTTGTTATTTACACTGGACTCTGTTATAGTGCTGTGATTTCCATTACCCAGCTGCAAGCAGGATCTGGATTAACCCTAAAGAAGGATGGAGTACAGCTCACCCCCTCAAGGTCGTCTTCCATGGGCTCATGGAGAGTGGGAGGTTTGAAAGCAGGAGTTGGGCCTCAGTTTCTGAAGAGAGCAGGTGGACTTGGACCTCACTGCAGTTCTACAACAGATCCTGATAGAGAAGGGGGGATCAAGCCTGAGTAACTGCTGAAGGGGCAGCTTTTATTGAGCTGAGAGGGAGGTTATCAGAACCCACTGCCTGCAGTAGTGGTGGTGCCCAGTAGTGAGGGAGGAGCTTGGCTTGCAGTATTAAAACTTCACAGCTTTATCAGAGCCTCATATGAAACAGACCTGTTTTCTGAAGACTGAAAAGTAGTTTACACCTAATAAAGGTACTTATAAAAAAAGAAGCCTAATTGAAATTTGGTCTCTTTATTTAACTGATCTTTATCCAATCCATGGGATTAGTTAAGTCCAGAATGACCTTGTCTGGTGCCAGCTCCAGTGCCTTAGAACACCTTGGCTCTTGCCATGTTCCCTGGGCTGGGGCTGCAGCAGGACCATGTTTAGCAGAGCCTCTGTCCCTCAGGGGTGGCAGCACCGTGCCAGCTGTCCAAGGGTAAGGATGTGTTTAAGGGACAGAACTAGCCCCCCGGGAAGACACTACTCAATGAGGGTGACCAGGCAGTCCCTGTGTATCTGCCCCTGTGTGTCCATCCCCCCAAACACGAACAGGAGATGGACGAAGGTGTCTTCAGCGCAGCCCAGGCCCTGCTCGCGGGGCCCAGCTGTGTCACCTGCTGACAGGGGTGGCTCTGTCCCAGCTGCGGTGTCTCCTGTGTCCCCGTGTGCCCCAGCCTGCCAGGGAATGACACACATGGCGTGGTCCAGCCTCCCGCTGGGCAGGGGGGATTCAAACTGCAGGAGCGTCCACTGCTGCCTTCCTGCAGTGCAAAGACACAGCTTTAAATGTCACACACCAGACAGTGACACCCTTAATTAAAGTCCTGTAATGGTGTAACTCCAGGGGAAGCCCAGGATTGAGCAGGTACCGTGTCCCCCAGCTGCCTGGCACCCCGAGAGCAGCCTCCCTACCTGTGTGATACTTGTACGTAGTATCCAGTGTCCCGCCTGGACCTATTCCACCAAAAATGTACAAGTGGTCCTGAAACACTGCCGAGGAGTGGGAAGCCCGTCCTCCAGGGACATCCCCAGTGGCCGGGATCTTCACCCATCTCATGTCATCTGTTGCAGGAAAAGAACATGTCCATGGTTATGCATTATATAAACCCCACACGTTTTGTTGATTTAAACAAAGAAGGTTATATTTTAAGCTCTTAAGAACTAGTAGTTTAGGAAAAAATGTCCCCCCAAATCAAAGCACACAGGTACTGCCCCACAGTACCTCCATCCACGCTTACTTGTATCGATGCAGAACAGGTCATTGTAAAAAACATCTCCAGCTAAACCTCCATGGATGAAGAGTTTGGTTCCAACTGCAACCACGGCGTGTCCGTGCCGAGGAGAAGGGGGATCACCACGAGTGTCCGGCTGGGACCAGGTCAGCGTGGCTAAAAATGGGAGTACAAGTGCATTAGGAAGAAAACTGGAAATTCTACAGACCAGCAACCCCAGAGCCCTGTCGAGGCTTCCCACCCAAGCCACTGGGTCTGAATTCCCAGTGACTACATGAACATAAGGGCCTGCCAAGAACAGCCACCCATCCCGTTGGACTCATCTCCAGCTAGAGCTCAACAGTTCCACCCCTCTGACTACACCCGAAGGGCAAAGCTCCCATCCAGTCACCCGGGGGACGAATGGCCTTCCAGGTGCTGAGGTACCTGTGTCGAACACGTGAAGCCGCTGGTCTTTAACCGGCTCTGCTCCCTTGTCTCCACCCCCGAACACGAACAGACGGCCCCCGATAGCCGCCGAGGACGTGTGGAATGTCCGAGGTTGTGGCTGCACCCCCCTCACTGCAGGGCTCTCCCACGTTCCTATTTCTAGTTAAGACATTTGATTAACCAAACAACCAACATGGGAACAGATGGCACGCCCGCCCTGCAGCCCCGAACCGCAGCCCCGCTGCGGGCACGGATCTGGGACACTCACCGGGGTCTAGCACCTGAACGCAGCTGCGGTTCCCCGCGGGGTGGGCACCGCCGAAGACCCAGAGGCGCGGGGGGCCGGTGGCGGGCAGGAACGTGGCGTGTTCGTAGCGCGGCCTCAGTCCGCGCCAGCCGGCGGCGACCCAGCGGAGCGGGGCTGCGGGCGGGCACAGGCGATCGGACCCGGGACCGGTCCCGGTCGCGGTCCCGGTTCCAGCCCCGCCCTGGCCCGGCCCTCACCCAGCTCCACGATATGCGCGTCCGCGAAGGCCCCGGCGGGGTCGGCGCCGCCCAGCAGCAGGACACGGCCGGGCAGGAGGAGGCAGCCGAGTCCCACGCGGCCGCAGGGCCGCTCCCCACGCGGGCTCAGCCGGTACCTGCGGGGCGAGGGCGGCGCTCAGCGCGCGCTGGGCCGGCCCGGAGTCCCGCCGGTCCCCCCGCCCCACTCATCGCTATCCACCCA
>VWPU01011728.1:0-58695 GCA_013398955.1 Callaeas wilsoni
CGGTGCCGGGCGGGGGAGCCGGGCGGCGCGCAGGCGGGAACGGGGGAGCCGGTGCGGGGGCCGCCGTGAGCCTGGAGCGCCGCGCCTGACGGCCGCCTGCGGGCCATCCATCCCTCCCTGGAAATGCCCCTCCTGGCCGCGCCGGCAGCCGGGGGCGGCATGTAGCGCGGGGGAGCGGGCTCCGCGGGGGCGGGAGAAGCCCCTTCCCTCCGCCCGCGCTCGCAGCCGCACACACACCCCGCGCTCCGCAGCGAGGCGCACGGCCGGCCCTCCTCCTCCCCCGCCCGCTGGGTGCATGCCCGCCTCGCCCGGCGCAGGGACGGCGCGCCGCTGAAGCAGCCCCGCCGCCGGGCACCCCCGGGCGCCGGGCAGCGCCGCCGCCATGGCCGAGGAGAGCTCCGACGTCCCCAAAGAGTTGATCGGTAAGCGACGGGACATGGCGGCGGGAACGGGGGGTGCGGGGTCCCGAGGGAAGGTGCTGTGGGGGCAAGTTTAGAGGCCGCCGTGCGCGGGATGCAGCGCTGCCGGAGGCGGGGGTGGGTCTGTGGAGCCGGGGAAGCGCCGCGGGGGCTGGCCGGGGCAGCCCGGGGCGCTCCGCGCGGGGCCGGAGGGACTCGGAGGAGCTGGCGGGGGCCGGCGAGGCCGCGCTGCTGCGTGCGGGGAATGGGCGGGCGGGGGCTGCGGGGCTGCGGCGGGCAGTGGGGAGGCGGCCGCGGGCACGGACTGAGCCCTGGGGAGCCGCGGCGGGGCACAGCATGTGTGCCCCCTCCTGAGGGGTCGGTCCGGGGTGCCGGCAGGCTTCGAGCGCTGGCAGGCGCGCGGTGAAGCTTCCCTGGCCCCCCGCGTCTCCCGCACCGCCCGGGGCACGTTCTCGGAGCGCCTCAGCCTGGCGGCACGGGCTGCGGCTCCGCTCGGCGCTCTTCTGTTTATCCCCCTGGGTTTGCGTAGTTTAAGACTCGTTTTCCTCTGTACGTAGGAGGGAGTGAGGGGATTTGTAATTAAAGTTTTATGGCCCCATCCACACGAGCCCCCGTCCAGCCTGGTGTACGCTTAGGAAGTCACAGGTGATGGCGAGGACCTTGAAAATGCTGTCACCGCTTTTGGGGAGCTTCCAATAGATGAATCGTTAACGCGGCGTGTGTGTAACCAGTGTCATTTGGGGATAACAGGTCTGATGCTCCAGGCCCTCAGCTACCTTGTTCAGGCCGAATTTCCTTTGGTTTTGTCTGTTGAAGAGCTATCTAAAGATCTTGCCAGCATTAGAATAATTTTAAGTGTTGTCTTGATAACGGATGGAAACAGAAATTTGTCAGGCAACAAGGTACATGTTGCGTTTAATACAATCCTTCAGACCTTACGTAGGTAATTTACATTGTTGCATTTCCTTCAGTTTCGTCAGTCAGCAAGTGGTTTTAGCGTTTATCAAATATTGTTAAAATCTGGGTGGACATTTGCAGCTGCTGCAGATTTTTTTTTTTTTCTATAGAGTCAAAATAGCTTTATTTTGCAGTCCTTTAGGTCTCCAAACCATGTGGTTTACAGAGAGACTATAGTCTGTAGCTTATTGCTAAGAAGTGGTGAGCTGGGAAGTGTTCTAGGAGTAGCTATGGTCACAACCATGGAGTTTTTCTCTTTTAAAGTGGCCAGGCATGTTTGAGGTGCTAATACACAGTATTTCTTACTCGCCATGGGTCTGCACTCTAGCGTTGTAGGTGAGGTGTGGTGCATATTACAGGGAAGAATAAGGTGGGCATCTTCACACATCCCCTCCTCTGGTGGCTTTGAACAATCTTAAGAATTACCCCCCAGCCCTAGTGCCCTGCACTCACTCAGCTTGATTTGTCAAGGGCTGTTCCGGGGTGTGGGGATCTGTTCATGTAGATTGGTTTAATTTCTAGCAGTATTTTGGTGTCTGCATGTTAAAATTTAACCTTTAAATAGGCTTTTTGTAATAACCATGTTTTGAGAGCAGGATGAAAGGATGTGCTTTAACATGGAGTGGTTGGAGTGTGGAGATTAAACTGGGGGTAGGAGTGTTTGAGCTGCAGTTTTTGTTCTGTTACTTCCCGTGTGACCTTTGTCAGGTCTCGTAGGTCATACTCTTCAAAGAAACCCTCTCTTACTGTTGGCTTGCCTGGATCCACTCCTCCCAGGTGTGGATGTCTGAAGTATCCAGCATTAGAAATGGATGAACACTTTAAAATGTGAACCTTAATGTTATGTTTCCATCTCTCAGTCTGAAAATTTACTTTGTGAATCCACTTGCCACCCAATGTGGAGAGAAGTGTCTTCAGTCCTATGGACAGTTATTTATAAAATCTGTATCTTAGCTCTTTGAAGTAGCATTTCTAGCCCTTTCAGGCAGTTAGAGCCTTGTGAGGAGCTGACATCCTGATGATGCTTTGTGCAGTCTGGGGTCTCGGGCCCCTTCTCTCTCTATGGCTTGTTGGAGGAAGAGTGCTGGAGCTGAGGGCTTGCAGTCATTCCCCCTTCTGCTGTGTGGGACCTGTGGGACAGCAAAGGGAAGTGGGTCTCTCCATGCACATGCTTCGTGAGGAAGTCCCTTGCTAGATGTAGGCTTGGAGCTGTTTGTGGGAGAGGAGAAACCGAAAGGCAGAGGCCGCAAGTAGAGGTAAAGAGCAGAGGCAGCAGCAATACCTTCTGCAAGGAGACAGGACTTTATGAAAAAGACTCTGTGGTCACCTTGCTTCTGGGTTCCCAAGCAGGGACAGAAAGACCAGAATTGGGCAGGCATTGCCCATGAGAGAGGAAGCCCTGGGAGAACAGTTCGCATCGGGCTGGACTTTCCCCTGGGCTCTGCTTACCTGGCTGCTCCGGGATCTTGCAGCCTGGCTCCTGACCAAGCGGTTGCTCCGGGAGCCGGCCGCGCTGGCTGCCTGCCACGGGGCTGCCGCGGCTTGGGACAGGCTTCTCGCTGGGCAAGCCACTGCTACCGAGGAGCTTTTGTTTCCTGATAGGAAAATTAAAATTCCTGGGGAAAACATGCCGATTCTGCAGAAAGAGCTCTTTCTGATGAAGAATGTCTCTGACCAGCCACGTTTCTGACTTGCACACCCTACTACCCTACAGGCAGAACACTGTGGCCTGGGTTAAACGTCCAGGCTTAATAAATGATGTGTTGTTTGTGCTAATGTCTTCTGACTACCGGATGAAAATTGTGCAGAAAAGCGCTATACAGAGCACTATAATTAAAAGCCTTAGGAATAGCATATTATCCTTAATTTTTGCCTTTAAACTTAAGTGTGCCCGAGGGCAAAGTGTATGTGTCTGGAGAAGGTGGAGACTTGCCTTTTACAGATGCCTGTTGTAGGGCTGGAAATAGGTTAATGTGTTTAAAAGATTCTTCTCGTTCCCTTTCAGTGGGGGCTGGGGAGTGAAACTTACGGAAGGTGCCAGATTGGCTCTTCTAGATGAACTCCTCTGTTTATCTCTCAATTACATCAGTGTCAGTAGTTGTATAAGCTTTCTAGACACAGTTCCCTGTGTGTATGTTCCCTTCCAGCTAGGGTGCAAATGTTCAGGGGAAAAGCTGGTTCGTGTCATACTTGGCAGAGACTGTGTATACATGTGTGTGCGTGTACATATTAAAACATTATGGCAACTAATGTAACTTTGGTGTTGGCACTGTGAAGTGGCTACGTTGTCGCTGGGATTTGGACCAAAACCAGGGTTGCCTCTGTAGCATCCTCTGCATAGCTTCCAGGTGTTACTACCTTGGTTTGCTTCGCTACTTCAATGCACAGAGTGCAAAATGTGTGAACAGTTGTTCTTTCGTTGCCTGACCCATTTAGCCTCCCTGATATTAACAAGAGGCTAAAATTTGTGCAATGCAGGGAGCTAATTTGCTTTAGCAAGCTTTTCAGGTATAAATAATAGCAATGAGGAATTTGTTGTATTTTCCCAGAATAGAGCTAAGCAGTGCTGTGGCTTGTCTTGGGAATGCTTTTGATATTTAAGTAGTGCTGGAAAAAAAATACAAAATTGTGTTTAGAATCCTGGCATATGACATCAATAATCCTATCATAGTAGACACAAATTATTGTGTAGATGGCATACTTAGAAAATTGTACTTTTATTAGGTTGTGTTTAGTACTGGTGCGTGTGCCTGAGACTTCCATGAGTGCAAGCAGTTGAACAACATAGCTCTGAGCCTTTCTGAAAACTTGACAGTGGCATCTGTTTCCTTCTGGTGTTGACACTGAAGGTATTTAATTAAGATATTTTCTTTTGTTTCAGAAAGTGTCAGGGATGTTATTGGGAGGAAAATCAAAATTTCTGTCAAGAAGAAAGTAAAGCTGGAAACCAAGGGAGATAAAGTGGATAACAAAATATTGGTAAGTACAATAGAATGACTCTAATTACATATGCAAAGGTAAAGCCAGTATTTTTTCAGAAGGCATTAATTCTCCTCCGGAAGTATTCTTTGAACTTTGTGTGTCCCATAAGATACTCATGTAATTTATTTTCTTACTTTTTCTTGCTTTCTTGATAGCCTGCCTAGGAAGTTGGTGTGCAGCTATGCATGCATACACACGCTTGTTTATCACTGAGTTATTTTTCAGAGTTTTGGGTATTGTGTTATGGACCAATGGATAAAGCAAGCTATTATCAGAACCTGTTCTAAAATATTTTGCTGCCTTTGCTGGTTAGGTTTCCTGTTTACATCCATAAGAGTTTTAAGTGGCCAAGAAATGCAAAATGAAGTGTGTAGAAATAATTTTGAGAATCTGAAGCTGTTATGCAGTGAAGAGCAACTGTAAAACTGTTGGGCTTTTTGAACTCAAATGACTACTTCTATTTTTTAGTGTTCTCTGTTAAGTCATACATCTGCATTTTAAGTGAAATGCTTAATGTGCGGGATTCTAAATTGTCATTCTTAAAACTGTAGTGGAGGAAAGTGTCAAATTAATCTCACTTAAATCTGCTTTCCTGTTTTCTCAAGAATAGTTTGGCTGGCCTCTCTTGATAGGAAGAAAGCTGTGGTCATGAGCCGCTACGTTTGCATACTATCTTGAATACTCAAAAAGGCATGGAACTGTATTTCCTTGCTGTTTTGATATCTCTCTATCAGGAGAACCCCTAGAGTAACAAACGCAAATAAGTACAATGCTGCCATAGTATTGTGCAAGATCTTTGAGATTTGGTGTCTTGGGTTGGTGCTGTTGAGTGTTTGAAAGTTTTGTTGCTAAAGCTGTTGTTACAGATCTTAGGTACATTCTCCATGCAGATGTGCTATTTTGTCTTTCAAAATCGCAACTTTTTAACCATTTCTGAATTATCTTCCTAAAGTTCATGTTGCTATCCCTGGGCATTAAGACTGTAGATAATGGCTCACTTTTCTGTGGGAGTCACTACTTAAGGAACTTGAAATATTTTCTGCTTAATATCTACCCATGTTATATCTAGTTCCTTGATTTACAGTTTCTGTACTGGAAATAAATTGAATATGTGAATGTTGATTGATTGTCTCTATTTATTTGAAAGCTGTGTTTATAGGGAAGGCTGACAGGTTTCACCGCAGTGGTTACACTTGACTGACTTTTTGACTTACATGGAATCATAATTATTATCAATAGTGAAATATATTGTGGAAATACCGAAATACTGTTCTGAACTGATGGGACCAAGAGAATGTCAAGCTTTGAATCATCAGAGAGGTTTCTGAGGGATGTACTACTTGGCAGTAAAATGCCTAAATGTGATGTCTTGGGTGTTTCTTCTCTCTTTAATCTCCTAAGATCTCAGGTGGGGGACTTTCACCTTCTATGACTGAAGAGGTACTGAAAGGGAGGGAACCTTTCAGAGGTCACTGAGTTAGTGAGCACTTCTTGTGTACATGCATGTTGTCTTCAGTGCACAAGATAAGTGTTTCAGGGGAACTGTTTGCTGGATGTTGTCTGGTATAACCGTTTGTTCTTTGATGCAGAAATGCAGGAGACTTATATTGGTGGGCGAATAAAAAGTTTTTATTCTTAGAGAGATTGATTATTGATTGCTGGACTTGGCTTTTGTGTTTTCCTTTGCCATAGAAGAAAACTACCTTTTGTGAAGCTGTACAAATCACTAAAGATGCTTTTTTTACAATGTTTCTCTGACTGCATGTGTAAATCTTTATATGAGATTGTTTGGTTTGGGGTTTTGGGGTGTTTTTGTCCTTTTTTTGGTTTTGTTTTTTTTTTTTTTCCCCCCCCCAGAGGTGCTGAATGTTATCTGCTGTGACAAAGGCCAATAGAGACTATGGTTCAACTTTGGGGATGCAAAATTCTCTGAAATGCAGAATGCTCTGGAAAAAATTACACCAGAAGCACCTTAAGTTTGGTACCTCCAATTAATTGAGACGTTTTGGCCTTAGCGTGTCGGCACAGTATCACTTCTTACCTATGAAGCAGAGGACATAGACCTTTCTCTCATCAAAACAGTGATGTTGAAAATAAATAACCTTGCCTCAGAAGTATGTGAGTGCTTAATACTAAATGCTACAGGAAATCTGCCAGGAAAATTAAGAATTTTTGTACTCCAAGCCAGAACTTAAGAGTATTCAGTAAATAATGCATATGGTTGCCTTCTGACCGGAGTGGGTAAAACAGACTTGCTGTGCTTTGGGTGAGCCTGTCAAACAGAATGCTGAATGAAAAGTTGGCAGCAAAAGCAGTTCTGTAATTAAAGACTATATCCTTAAGTGAACGCACCAGAGGGCTCAAATGTGATTGCATGGGCAACCTTCATGCCAGCGCTCCTCTACTCCTGAGAGCTTAGTTTTGACATGTTAATCTTCTGAGTACTGTCTCTTGAGTGCATGTGTGGCAATGGATTGTTTTGAGATTTTGGGTTGAATTTTATTAGTAGTTGGGTGTTTACAAGCAAATTAGGTGCCATGCTTTGGGAGAAAATACCAGTTAATAGGAAGAAAATACCAGTTGCTCTCAACCAGTTAACCCCAGAGCCATTGTGAAATATGCTCCATGGCTTTAGAGGAGGTTGATAACAGAGGCTGGCATTGAGCCCTGACACCCAAATTTGTGCTTCAATTAAATGATCTCTCATCCTTTCTTCCTAGGGAAATCCAGCAAAATCAGTACCACTTTGAGAGAGGGAGATTATTTAAAAATTACTTTACTTGGCAGGTAACTATAAAAACACTTGACCTCTGGCCCTGTTGTTCACAGTGTGCTCAAGGTGCAGAGTACTAGAATATGGATGTAACCATCTACTTAAATCACTCTGCTATAGGAAATTCCTCTGATAATGGAGGATGGAATTAAGATGGAAATTAGAATCTGAGACTAAAGAAAAAACAGTGCAAAACCCCTGCTGTTACTTGCAGTAGGGTCCCAGTATTAAACTGGTGGAGTTGGTGGATAAAGACCATGCTTGCCTTAAGATGCTTTAGGATCCCAGCTTTGGGTGCCAGAGTTTGGAGAATATGTCTAGGAATTTTGATATAAACCAGATTTTTGCAGTCTGCACAAGGAGCTTGCTACCTCAGTAATCTCAGTCTGCAGTTATTTAGGTTTTCAGTTAGTCATAATGATGCAGAACAGTAAACATGATGAGCTGCCGAGCTGCCTCTGATCTGCTGGCACCAAATCTCAGGTGTTCAGGCAGCAAACAGGTATCCAACCCTGAAAAGGCAATAACCAGCTTGAACAGGCAGAAAATCAGTCCTCAAGTGATTAGGGCTAAACCCCAGTCCCATCTGGGTACTCTGGCAGAGTCAAGCTGCCGTTGGGGAAAGTGAGGAAACACGCAGGCATAGAGGAGACCTTGAAGGGTGATGATCTGCCCCATAGGGCGAAGGAAACAGATATCGTGGGGCTCCCCAACAAGGCACAGTCCTACCGTGGGCCAGGGAGACACTCAGCAGGACTGGGGTGGCAGCTGGGGGCAGCTGAGCTCCAGTGGTCACCAGCGCTGCACTGACCCAGGGCCACGCCAGGCAGCTGGGTTTGTGGGGTGGCCTCAGCTGGGAAAGGGACTAAGTGCAGGTGTAGCTGTGCTGTTGCTCAGGCTGGAGTTGAGTGCCAGAGCTCTGAAACAAGGCAGGGAGCCCCGGTCAAGACATGTTCCTACTTTTGGGGTCACATAGCTGCACCATGTTGGGTGCAGGCAGCCCAGCTGCGGCACAGCCCTGGAGCAGGGTGCCCCAGCTGGCTCCAGGCGGCCCTCAGCCAGAGGCAGAGTACTTCTGCAGGAGTGGACTCAGCTGTGTTTAGCTTTGATGTGATGCTCACAACAGTAGTCTCATTGGGTTAAAACAGATAAAGACATCACTCTTTTCTAATCAGTGGACTGATTTGTTTAAACCTGGTTTCTTACGAGGACAAGGTTTAAGGCATCGTGCTGAGTGTCTGCTGTGTTTTTCCTCACACTGACAACTTCTGACCTTCTCTCCAGTTTCAGCTTAAGCTGATGGGTCTGGAGAGGTCTCAGTTGTGATGATAAGAGAGGAGCACGGGGAGACAGTCAGAAAAAGAAGAGAAACTTTAAACCTACTCCCTCCTCTGAGGCCTCCACCTTTTTTGATAAGGGATCAGGCAGAATGCCCTCTCAGTGTCTGTGAGATACTTAAGTTTTTTCTTCTCTCTCTCTTTTTTTTTTTTTTTATTTTTTTTTTATTTTAAATCCAGAGGCGTCAGTGATTATCAGGTTATCACCTACAGACAAATGCTTGTAGGGATTGGGCTTCTTAGCTTTGGTGTTTGTGGTGCTGCTTTTCCTCCCTCAAAATAGCCAAGATATTGGTACATAATTTTGCTGATTATTTCCTACTGCCTTTTCTTCCTCTCAGATTTATTGTAATTAGCAGCAACCACTGAGGAGTTAAAATGTGAGCTAAAGCCAATATGTGAAATAAATGTGACCAACTCCTTATGAAATATTGATATTTTTAAGAGTGGTTCATGACAGGCCAGAATTCAGGATTCATCTTATTTATTGTCTTTACTATTAGGAAAGAGAATATTCCTGCTCTAGTTGCCTTTGAGATTAGTTTTCCTTTCCAAAGTAATACTATTTTAGACATAAAAGATAAGGAAATATTGCAAGTGGCCATGCTCTCTATATGTTTGGTCAGGTTTCTTTGCTTTGTTGCTGGGTTTATTTTGATTTTTTTTGTTTTGTTTTTTTCCTAACCTTCAGGCTGTAGAATAGTGTGATGTGAGGTAGTGACCAAAAGCACTTTATTAGGAAATCTCATTGAGGAGTCTCTATTACACTTCTGCCCTCAGTCATTTACATTCTCTTTGTTAAAATATCACAGTGCTACTTCTGAAACTGAGACAGTTGCTTTGGCAGGTGGCTCTCCTTAAAATGTACTGTATGCCCAACATAAATTCACTGTGAGCAATTCATATGTCCTTGTCACTTTCTCTGGGACATATGTTTCCATGGGCTTTTAAAACAAAAAATTGAGTTGACTCCTGTCAAAGAAGTTTATATTTGTTCTGTGCACATGGTCTGAGATGAGATTTCAGCTTCTAGAGACTCTCTTACAGAGACTGGAATTCTATTTAAAAAATAAAATCTATCTGTGTTTACTTTTAAAGGAGCAATTACGGCCATTTTGTGTGCTCTCCATGTGGCTTCTGAATACTGCTTGAACAATGTGGCTGACTCTTGTGAAGCAATGGAGAAAAGCCTGTATGAGCTCCTGTGCCTGTTCAGCTATAAGGGTGGCAGTCTCCTGGTGGAGGCAGTAGTATTTTGCACTGCCAAAACTATTTTGGGATTAAAAGCTCTGGTGCTTGTTTTCCATTGCTCATCTTTTTTCTTGATCCATCCATGATATTCTGTTTGAATAGAGACAAATTTCACATCCTGCCTTAAAAAAATATGCACTCCTTGTAAACCACTGAGAGCCTGAAGCTCACAGGTTTGTCTAAGGTTGATTTTACATAAAATGTGTGCAATCTCACACGTTATATCATGACAGCTGGTGTGTGATAATGATGTTAAATAGGGACATTATTTAAAAATAATGGTGTTTCCTCTTCCCTGCCCAGAACATTGACTGTTATGACACATATCTTAAGTGTGTCTTTATGAAGATGAAAGGAGGTAGGTGTTGGTACATCCCTCATGTCAGGAAATCTAAATGAAGTGAGGTAATCAAAAAATACTTAGATGTGAAAATGTATTTTAATACATTTACAAGGTGCCTCTTAGAAAACAAGTGAACTGTGGCCTGTAAGATTGCTACAAAAAACTGAAATAAGAAGAGTACTGCAGGAAATAGAATTAATTAATTCAGTCATGCAATTGCATATATTTCCAAAATAGGAAACATTTTAAAAAAAATACACATGTGCGAGTTTCACTGAAATTTACATTTATGTCATACACTGATCCATAAGGTTGCTTTTAACTGGTGGGAAGTTTACCAACCTAGCATTCTGGAGTACTGTGTCCAGCTCTGGGACTCCCAACATAAGAAGGACATGGACCTACCTGTTGGAGTGAGTCTCCCCAGGGATTCTGCCCCTCTACTCCAGGCTTGTGAGACCCCACCTGGAGTGCAGTGTCCAGCTCTGGGGCCCTCAGTGTAAGGACATGGACCTGGAATGAGTCCAGATGAGGACCATGAAGATGATCAGAGGACTGGAGCACCTCTCCTGTGAAGACAGGCTGAGAAAGTTGGGGTTGTTCAGCCTGGAGAAGAAAAGGCTCCAGGGAGACCCTATTGCAGCCTTCCACTTAAGTACTTAAAGTGGGCTTATACGACAAACAAGGTCAAGTTTTTTAACAGAACCTGTTGTGATAGGAAAAGAGGGAATGGTGTTAAACTAAAAGAGGGTCAGTTTAGACTAGATGTAAGGAAGAAATTTTTTTATGATGAGGGTGGTGAGGCACTGGGACAGGTTCCCCAGAGAAGTTGTGGATGCCTCATCCCTGGAGGTGTCCAAGGCCAGGTTGGTTGGGGCTTTGAGCAACCTGGCCTAGTAGAAGGTGTCCCTGCTCATTGCAGGGGGTTGGGATGAGATGATCTTTAAGGTCTCTTCCAACCCAAACCATTCTATGGTTCAATGAATTAGTGTGATAGTGCATGCAATTGTAGAAATTCAAGATGGTTTCTTGCACCTCTGAGTGTAGTGTGTTCTTTCCATGCTTTGAGGTGACAGAAGTGCAGCTTGCTTGCTCTCCCTTTCATTAGTTTTGGGCAAGTGGTACCGGCAGGGAAAGGTAAGAAAAGGGGACTCCTCTTTCAGTGCCCTGAAAGCACCTGCTGTTGGCCAGGCTCATGTACTTTGCATTTGCACACTCATCTGCAGGTGCATATATCCTTATCTGTGTTCTTGAAGGAGGAAATGTGAACATGATCTCACTCTTAGCAGGTTCGGGCTTTCTGTACACAGCTCTAACGGTTATTGGGGTAAAAAAAGGTGGTGGAAGGGAGGAATCCACTGTGGCTCTGAACTGATCGTGGAATCTTTCCTCCTGTCAATTTTTTGTAGCCTAATTAGAAAGCATTTCCTTTTTAAACTGCCACACTCTTTCCACTTCTCTTGCTGAATATATAATGTACCAAAGTGGTTTGCTAATGTGCTTTTGCTTTGAGAGGGCCTGACTCCTTGCCACCATTATTTATGAAATGGAGCCTTCCTAAGCAAGGATTTTCATTGAAATCTGTGCATAAAACAGGCAGAAGACTGATTATTACATATAATTTCCCTAAAGCTGAAAATAAAAAATAGAAAATGACCATTAGGGTCAACTTCTTGTCTCAGTCACTCTTTGCCATTGATGGCTATTTTCCCCAGGAATGAGAAAATTTGGAGGGGAGCAGAGCTCATTAGTTGATAGACATATATAAATGCAAAAACAGTGTCCATATTTGTGTGGGGTTCCTTTTTTTTTTTTCTTTTTTCCCTCTTACAGCTTGTTTTATCTGCCTGACTTACTTGAAGAAAAGACTTCTCATGCAGGGAATGTGGTTTACTTTGGTGTAAGTAGTGTGGAGGAGGATACAAACTTGAAGAAGGCTGTAAGGGTTGCTAAGTGAAAAGTTAGTGCAGTGTACTGTGAATAATGCTTCTTGTTGCTCAGAGCCCCTCTCTTCAACCATTGTTGTGGTGGAAACTTGGTGAATGTCACTGATTATTAAAATACTTACTTTAGCTCATCTACAATTCTGCTTCATTTTTTTTCTCATGATGGTGGTAATTTAATTCTGTGTAAAGTAATTACAGGCCCAGGATATAAAATTATTCTTTTAAATTTAGCTGCTGCTAATGGTGCTCTGTACAGATACCTGAGTCCCCAGGCTGATTTCTGCCCTTGGTCCTGTCTCGTATCTCCCTGTTTCTGAAACGTCTACTCTGTGTCAACTCACGAGTGATATCTTTGTCTTAGTAATAGCTTCCCTAATATGAATATTTTTGATGGCAAACTGTTAGGATGCAAAATGTAATTATAAGAGCCAGATTCTTATAACCCTACACTCCTGAAACAGACGGAACCAAATTAATTGGCCTGCTGGATGAGGGAAGAGCGACCCTGGCTCAGGGAGTCGGGATTGCAGCATAAGATCCAAGTAGCTGTGGCATGTGACATTTAAGGCTAGTGAAACAAAACTGGTTGCTACAAAGCTCAGAGAAGGAGTCACATTGCTGGTGTTGATACAAATTAAAAGGGTTTGTGGGTCCTGTGAGACTATTGGAGGGTGCTCCCAGGGTAGAAACTGTGGGCAAGTGAGGAGCAGCTCTTATTTGAACAGGTTATGTTTCTGGATCTTCCTTGCAAAGTGACCTTTACAAAAAAATAAATACAAGAATTGTGGTATGGGCTCATGGATGTGGATGTTGTGCAGCTTATCCCCTTTGCTGACTAGTGACATTTGTATCCCTGCATATAGTAGAAGGCCTCTGTGACAGCAGAATGGGCCTCAAAGTGTGCATGTGGAGATGGAAAAGAAGAGGAGGTGCTGGGTCTATACTCCCCTTAAGATTTTCATCCTGCGTTGCATTTTCAAGGGATGCTTGTTTCTATGCTTTTTAGATCAGTCGCTAACTAATTTCTTCCCCTTTCTGCAGCCGAAGCAGTGGTTAGCAGCATGCTGCCTGTGAGGTAGGCAGTGGTCTGTTTGGGATGTCTGGAAGCACTCTCTTAGCCAGGGCTTAGGAAGCTGAGGTCATTTGGAGCAAGCCGTTTCCCCTTTGTGCCTCGAAGATGCTTGCCAGAGGCATGTCTTTATGGAGTAGCCACTTTAGGTCCACATCACTTGAACAGCAGTCCTTCCCTTGTACCTAAGACTTTGTCAAACCGCTGATTTTGTAGAGCTCCATGAAATTTTGAGCGCTCGAGCCAAGTTATAGATACCTACTTCTTTGGGCCAGGGAGCAAAACAAGAGGGTGAGATAGCTGCTGCAGAGCAATTTCTACTCGGATTTGATTAGAGGAAGTGAATGGCTGTTGACCCCAATCTGAATTGGGAGACAGGGCACTGCTGTGTTTGTTCAGGGTCAGCCTTTGAATGAAAAGGCTTCTCCCTCTCTGCCTTGAAGGCCATTAGCAAGACTGAAACTATTCACACAGAACTATTGATAAAGGGGAAGCCTTTCAGAGGCTCATCTCTTAACAAACACTAGAGGCTGATGCTTAAGAATGATACCTTTTACAGCCATGTATGTGAGCCTCTGCTCCAGTGTGGAGCTGAGGAGCCTTAGGCAGGGAGCAGTGAAGGCAGGTCAAACAGATGTTTGGATTTTTAGTGCAGCTGGCTTTAGATGGCAATCTCTTCTTTTGGTATTTACAACATTGCAGGTAAATATTTGAAGAAATATTAGCTTTGGTAGGTACTGATGCTTTGATGAGTAATGATTTCTACCTTTGGTAAGAAATTAGTAAGTTCCTTCATATCCTAAATCTAAAATATGGATTTAATATTCTTATTATTAAAAGTGTAGCATGAAAAATGAATTTTAAATATAACAAGCAGTTTTATTGGCTGCTGTTCTTCACATCTGCACTTTGCAAGTGGCAGAAAAGCACAGGCTTTGGCCTTTCTCTTTTCTCATCTCAAGAAGGTGCTGAAATCCCTGCATTTTCTGTAAAGCATATTGGTGTATTCTGTGTGCAATTGTTGCATACACTATGGGTATCTTTATGCTCCCTTTCTTACCTTATATCTTCCTTATTACTGTCCTTCCATGTCCTCTGCTTCAAAAAGTCTCTGGAAGCTTTCCTGTGTGCAGATTGCTGTCAAGACTGGGGTTTGCTTTTTAGTCTTCCTCTTCTCACACTAGTATGCCTATTTTTCTAACAGCCCATATTCTCCCACTTCTGTTTCCTTTCCTTACAGAGATGATACAAATATCCCCAAATTCCCCAGTATCCCTGCAAATACAGGAATGATGGACTGAACATGGTGCTGCTGTGCTAAAAAATATTGTAGGCTGCCATAAACTTGTTCTGTATACATTTTTATCTGATCTTGCTAGCCAAGTTCTCTGCTTCCTTATTCGACAATTTAATCAAAATCTATGCTCGGTCTGTGTTATTCGTGTCATGGTGGGAGTTTGGTTCATGCTGGACATTACAGTGTTCGTTGTGTAATTCGGCTTTAAGTCCTTTCCACCTTTCCCGAAGCAGCTCTCTTTGGTTAAAAAACCCCCAACATAAAAAATCCAAAAGCAAAACAAGCAAAAACTCACCAATAAACTCCAAACCAACTGCTAGCATCTCAACAAAGTGCTGTGCAAATTATGCTTGTCCTGAGGGAAGGCAAGACAGTACCACGGACACGACTCACTTGCATTGCTCTCTCCACATCTCTAGGTACAGGAGTGGTTGGGCTGAGAAAAGGGAGAAAATTAAAAGAAAACAAGTAAAGAACTGTAGTATAACATGGCAATTTAAATGTAATTAGCTGATGTGGATGGTGCTGGAGCAGTGTAAAAGATTGTAAAATAGCTTTAAAAGGGTTTCATCTGTGAATACAATGCTTTGTTACCCAAGTTTTATAGTTTTATCTTTACTTTGGGAAGACATCCTCTATGAGACTTGACTTTGCTGATTCTGAGACTTGACTGCAGAATTTAACTGCATTTTATGTAATCTATACTATTTCCTTCACATGTGATTTCAAAGCCAGTTTTCTACCATTTACTTGCTTAGCTACACCATGTTGGCAAACTGCAGGAGAAGCTGAATGCTAATTCTCTTGGGGTTCTATGTAGGCATGTCAACTGAAGTTTGGAAAAGATGCTTAATTGGAGAAGAGTGTGTGTTTGGTTTTTAGCCAAATGCCAAGAAAAGTCTTCAGGAGTGACCTAATACATACTGCAGAGACTTACATTTTTTGGTGTTTGGTGCTTTTTGGTTGTTTGGGTTTTTTTGTTTGTTTGTTTGCTTTTTTTTAATATTAACTGTTCCTTGGGTTTTTTGCCTACACTGAGTACTACTAAAAAAAGCTAAGAGGTGCAGCTCTCAACTCTTACAAGTTGCATATTCAAATTAGGAATATTTTGGATGCAGGTTTAATGGTGACACTGAAAATATATTGCCTTTTTGCCCTTTCATTGTTAAACTATGACTCTTTCCAGCTGACAAGGATTTCTGAAACTGAGTAAATGCTTATTGCAAGCCTTGGAAATATATTCCTCCGTGTTAAGTATTTTGAAAACATTTAGCCAAAAATAGAAAACCTGAAAATACTAATTTCATGTGATATTTCCAGTGTAATGCAATCCTTTTAATGTATTTCCTGTAACATTATTAGATGGTCCTGCTATTGTTTATATGTGCGTGAAATTGTGTGAAATTAAAATTCTGCAGGTTTTTATACGGTAGTAGTTTATCACAATGTAGCCTTAATGCAATTTTAGTAGGTTTTTGTTCAGCCTGAGGGCTTAAGTCTGCCCCAAATACATTCTTCTTCTATTTTATTTTTTCCATCTTTTCTCTGTCTTATTTTTCTATTTTTATCTTCCATTGTTTATTTTAGAATATTCCTTATGTTGCTTTTCTGTTCTGAGTGTCTGTTTCCTCTCACCATAAAGATAACTGCAGACAATTCTTTGATATCAAGACTGGCCTTATGGACATACTTATAATGGAAGGAAACATTGGCAAGTCAGCGTCTTGGCCTCCCCTTTCACCTCTTAAACTGCCCCAGTCTCCCACTGCTCTCTGGGTTGTGATTCCTATGATGTCCATGGTGTCTCTTCCTTCAGCATGGAGCAGCTTTAACCTTGCGTGGAAGGGGTCAGTGAACTGTGCTTGACACGCAGCACTAGGAACCAACTTTCCTCTCCCTTCCCAGGTGCTGCCTGCCCGGGAGCCAGAGCTGCCTGGTGCTTGTGCTCTCTGCCTCAGAGGTGGTGCCTCAGGGTGGTGCCTGGGAGGAGGAATGCCATCATGCGTGTACTTTGAGATGTGCTGCAAGGAAAGCTTTGCTGTGCAGTAGCCTCTGTGTTTCAAGTCCACAATGTGGCTGCTCCTTGTGTAACTTTGTGCAGGGAAGCTGGACTGTACTGGAGGAGGAGGTGTCTCTGCTTGCACAATTCTTTCTGTAATGCTAGACCTCTCTCTTGCCAAATGCAGGGATCTGCATGGTGCTGCTCAGCTCCAGAACATGATGGGAGGAAGGGATTCACTAGTTTTATGGTTTTCAGAGCACTGAAGAATTGTGAGTAAGGGAGTCTAACAGAAAGGCTGTCACTAGCCTTTTTACCATACTTATTCTATGAAGGCCAGCCTCAGAAATGTTTTCTCATGTCATCTTCACCTGTTGTTTGTTTTTTTTTTTTCTTTACTGATTGTGCTTCTGAAAAACCTCAACTCGTGCAAAATAGAATTTATAGTGTAACAGAACTACCAAGAAGAAGAGGAATAACTTTCTCCACCTCCCTTCGTCACTGTTTTTGAAGTGGTAATAGCAGCTTTTCCTGGAAAATGAAGAGGAAGAGCTGGCAGGGACATGAGACTCTGTCAGAAGCCCAGCAGGAATTAAACAAGCTTCCTTGGTTGTTCTTGTATTGTTGTGTTCTCTTCACATTTACTTTCAATGGACCCAGCAAAAATACTGCCCCAATCTCACTGGGCATTAGTTATTGGTAAAGTAACTTGAGAACCTTTGGGAAAAGATGTTATTTTCATATGTTTATTTATTTACTTATGCCATTGTAGTTACCTTTGAAAGAAAAGTTGTTGCGGTTTCACAACTTGAATAGGTTTTATTTCTGTAGGAATGCCCTTGTGGGAAATTTAGCAAATGGACAGAGGATTGCAGAAGTGCAAGAATACATGAGAGACTTGCTACAGTGCACAGACATTGCTCCTCTCTCCCCCAAAACTGTTTCAAGCTGTACATTAGCCTTTAGGTTCAGTTCTCTGACTTAATATCTGATATAATAAAGTAGGTGGAAAAAATTTCTTAAACGTATAGGGTCCAGATGCATTGTTGCAAAGCTGAGTTGTTTAGTGCAGTGTGGTTCTTACCACTTAGTATCTTGAAGGACACTGAGTAAGTGGGATAATTGACTTTACATTCATGGATATTGGATGACCCTCCCTCATCACTGGGAGCAGAGAAGTTTTCATAATTGACCTTTGGATAATCTGATGGCATTGTGTAAGAGAAAAAACAAAAATACATGGTCAGGTGGAATTGGTCTTGCCATGTCATTTAAACTTCAGTGGTGAAAATCCATTAAACACCAATCTGTTGTATTTTTGGCTTTCTGAATAATCCATCTGTTCACTTATGTTGAACTCTATCTACTTAAGATGTGACCAAAATCTGATTTTGGTTTCTTTGCTGTAATCTTTTGTGGTGTAAGAGCACTCTCAGGTGGCTTTTGGACCCCACACACTTGCAAGGTGAAAAGTGGCTTGGATTGTCCTGTCCAGTGTTTCTTGCACAGCCTGAGGATTAGTGGATCTGTTAGTGTGTGATGGAGCCAGGCCAGTTGGACGAGGCATTAGGTTAATGCTTGGGGCATTTTGGATGCATTGACACGAGGAAATTTAGTATCTGGGTTACAGTAGCCTCTGGCTATAATATTTAGCTGATGCTACTTAAGAAAAATACTTCTTTTTCTAATTTTTAAAAAAATTCCCCTGTAATGGAAAATCTGTCCTGAGCTGATTTTAGCATTACATGGAGGCAAAGATTCATAGTGGCCTGCAGTTAACACTGTGCCACTGAATGATAAGGTTGCTTTCAACCATCTGTAATGGAAATATTGATGTTTTTCCGTTCCTGTAGGTAGAGTTCATGCGTAAAATGAATGTTGGGCTTTTATGTGTGCATAGTAATCACCCCTCCCAAGAATGTATACCAGTGCCTATGTTGCACAAGTTGATGCTTTAGATGGGTTTGTGATGTAAAGAGCCACTTTGTTATATATTGCCTAATATATCACACATAGATTATATAAATTTCAAAGATTGTAATGTTATACTCTTATTTTAAGGTTAGTAGAGTAATTGAAACAAGAAGCAATAAAATCAAATCTTCTGAGCCCAGCATGCTGCCTCTTGCATCAAGATGGTGTTCAGTTGCTAAATGTGTTTTTCCCCAGACAGGGAGTGCATCTGCGGATGCTGCAAGGCCCATTTGTTTCAGCCTGAGCACAGTCCTCTGTTGACATTTGCTGTGAAATACCATAGCCTGGTTCACCTTCTGTGCTGCTGAGTTCTTGTAGCTTTATCTTCTTCGTTTATTCATTATTAAACGCATGCTTTCTGCTTGACAAGTGCTATAAAATCCCTTTCACTGTGGCTGAACCCAGGAACCTCTGCTGGGAGTCTAGAAAGGAATTTTTTTTTCCCTTAATGCAAATATATGCATTCTTACTTTCTGCTGAAGTACTCTTCAGACCAGACTCCTTAACAGGCTGGTAGATACTCCCTGTCCTGTTCTTTAAGCCACATAGTCATGAAAAAATAAATGCTAGATTTTTCCAGATTCCTACTGGAAACAGAAAGAAAAATATCTTGTGTGTTGGAAAAATGTTTCTAGAGGTCTGATAGTATATTAGGTTTACATAAAAATTAATGTTCATACTGTGTAGTTTGTGTGTTGTTATTACATTCTTCTGTATTGATGTAGCTGGTATGCAGCCCCTCATTAAGAACACAGAGCATAAAACTGAAAGGTATGCTTTTCTAACATGGGCTACAAGAGGTCTAGATTTCTGAAGCTGCATTTTTTAATTAACAGAGTGTAGACATGCACTGTTGAAGTTTTTTACATTAAGTTTTATGATTATTTGAGAATAACAGACAAATCAGGGCTTTGGGTTTCCTTCCTAAGCTGTATCTTGTGTAAGCACTGTTTTGTCTTTCAATTCTTATTAAGCATGTTCTGACTTGTTTTTATTACATTATATTTTATTCATCCTTTCTTAGATGAGCATTTCAGTATTTGGGAGCTATAGGCATACATGATACTAATCCAGAACAGCAGGTTTTCCTGCAAAGGGAGAACAACTGAGTTAACCTCTTGATCTTTGTTTGATACAAAGGTATCTTTCCAAATACAGGGTTTTGGTTCTGATTCTTCTTAGAAAATATAGCCATGGCAGATTTTTAGCTCAGTTTTCACCTGTGTGTGTTTACTTGTTTGCTTTGAAAATAATCAGTTTGGGACTGTAAGATTCCTTTTCTGTCCGATTCATCTCTTGAGTCAAGAGAGGCAGCCTCAGGATTTCTCATGCAGTTGGATGAGACCAGTGACCTGAGACAGTAGTTTTGCTATCCGAGATAACTAGCAGTGGAAGAGCTGACTCTTCCCCTAGAAAAGAACAAAGAAGCAGATGGGAGAGTGTCTGGAGGATATTTGAAAGCAAGGCCAGGGAGAGTGAGATCAAGGCCAGAGGAATTCCTCAGACTGCTGAGTGAGCCTTCTTTTTGCTTTCTATACTCGACAGACCACAGCTGTGAACCTTGTCCTCCTCCATGCAGCAGAAGACCTGTAAGGAGAGGCACAAGTTTTTTTCTCAGAGCACAGGTCAATTAGGGTTTTCTAATTGGGTGAAGAGAAGCTGAGAAGAAAGCGAAGGAGCTAAAGTGGCTTTGGGGAACTCAGTCTACATGCTGAGTGTTTTTTATGACCATTATTAGTAAAGAAGTCCAAGAAATTGAACCTTCCCGCGCCTCAGACTTGTGAGTTTTATCTAGTCTCAACTGTGATCATCTTAGCAGGTCCCCAGCTTCACTCTTACCTGGCCAAGAGGCAGTTGTACATCTGCTCCATCTGCTCCAAGCCCTACAGCTTCTGAAATAGCTGTCAGGTAGCCACAAGCGTGGCAGGTGGTGTGCAAGGCTCCTCAAAATGCTGGCTGCCAGAAACCAGGTCCTCCTGACTGGAGGCTCTGGGTCTCCCACTTGGTGTTGAAATGGCAGGACAGTTCTTTCTGGGTCATAGCATCTCCTCAAAGGAGAGATGCCAGATTCCAGGGTAAGTGTGCAGCTGATGGCACTGGCCCTTGGTAGACCTGGAGTCAGTACTGGTTTGGTTTAGCTCCAGATGTAGAACTACCCTTTCTGCTAAGGAGTGCTGGTTCAGTGTGATTATCAGATGAAAGCTCTTCTTTTCAGTACCACTGGATCTGCTGAAATGCTTAAGTTTCCAAGGCATCAGGTCAAACTTTCCTTTCTTTTTAGAGGCACAAGTGTGGAAGTTATGGGAGCACTAACTGGAACCGAGTGTGTCATCTGCAATGAATGAGTAATTGGATAAATTTGTATGCTTACCTCCTCCATCTGGTCATGTGTTTACAAAAATGCCATGGTGTTTGTTTGTAGGTGGATTTAACACCATTCCTTGAAAATTTCAGGCAGATGTGCAGAGCTCTTTCAGCTCTTGCTCTTCAGAGGCTTGAGTCTGCCTTACTGTGTATTTGTTTGAATGTTTTTTCCACACTCAAACTTGCAGATGCTGGAAACATTTCTGTTGTGAATATTAATGTTTGTTTTCTCTGAATACTCATGGGACAAAGCCCCACTAATCATTTCTGTGGGTGCTTTTTCAGTAAACTTTGTTTCTCATGCATTTTTGGAAGGAGTGAGCGCTTGTGTGAGAGCACTAACCTACAGCTGCTGGTGCTTGCTGAGAAGAGTGGTTGTTAGCTTGGCCTTGCCTTCTAAAATCTCAGTGCTTTATACTGAGGTATCCACTGCATTTGTTCTTACTGCATTGTGTAATTTTTTTGAGAATGATTGTGAACAAATCTAAACTTGAAAATTACCCCCCCCTTTTTTTTTCTTTTTGGTGCTCCTGATATCTGACAAGCTAACGTTGTCTCAGAGTACACAAGGATGGCATTAACTCTGAATTGCACTGCATTTTAGCTGCTGTGTTTATTGGTGAAGAGTTAGAAAGTTGGGATCTGGCAACTTCTAATGACAGAAAGCCAGAAGGAAAATCTGTTACCTCAGGTCCTGTTGACAGTCATGTCTGCTGTCATGCTCATTTCTTTAGATTTACTGGTAAATAAAAATCTGAACAGCAGCTCCAAGCAGTATATTGATAACTGAGTGAATGTTAAGTATGACTGTTTAATAGCATTAAATACTGAGGTGCAGATGTATAAAAACCTCTAGGCAACAGCATCCAATAATCCAGTGGAGCTGACACCTATTACAGCTGTCACATAAATCATCTTACACCCATTCATGCTGACTCTGTACCTTGGGTCTTCCCCCCACGTCCCCAGACTAAGACAAATCAAATCACTGTTGTTTATTTTTCCCCAGCAAATTAAAAAGGTGATTATTTGTATGGTGTGAGAGGAATGGTTTAATGACAGGAGAATAAAGTCTTGAATCCTGGACTTATAAATGTCAGCTTTCAGCAGCTGTCTGTTTTCATAACAAGGCAGGTCCTTTTGGAAAGGCTCCCCTTTGCAGCTGGGAAAACACACATCACGCATAAATGCAGTTTGAGTTTGGCTTAACAAAACAAATCTTTTTTAAAAAAATTAGTTTTCTTCCAACATCTTCTCTGTCTTCTAATTACCTAAGTTATTGAGGCGTAGTTTTGGTGCTTTCCAGTTTGTGCTTTCCCAGTGAATTTCACGTGACAAGCTCTCTTGGACAAGTGTTTTCTTTGCAGGGCAAGTTAGTGTCCTTGAATAAGCTGTGGTATTCTGGGAACTTTGGGGCAAACATAGCTACTGACTTAGACAAATAAATAACAAACTGTAGCTAAAAATTTCTCTCTTACACTAATATAGGCTACTCTTCTGCTTTCAAAGTGCTTATTTTTAATGAGATACGTATTTTTGCTTGCACATTATAGCAAATTAAGTATATTGCAATATGTTATCAAAGGGAAAACCTACCAGAAGGGAACTGTCTCAGAGTCTCTGACTCTAGGTAGTATCACCTGTAACTGAGATGTAAAGCCCTTCTCTAAGGAAAACCCTATGCAGGCAGATTTATTGTAAATAGAGAAAAAACATATCATGAGGCAGAAAAAGTATTTAACAGATTTAAAGAATATACAGTATGCAAAGATATGAGAAAATATTTACAGTATTACAGGTCTGCTAATTTTTCAAATGACCTTGAAAATACTCAAGTGCAGCTATGCTTGTTAATGTGAAAGGATGCTGCTTAGGAAAATGTAGGTCTGGTAGGATCCTTGCAACTAAAAATCTTGGAAATACTGACTGGTGACATTAGTATCTGGTCTGATGGAGTTGTGTACAGATTTGAGGCAGACTTTAGGAAGGTGTGCTAGGGTTTGGGAACCATCCCTGAGTATTTATCTAGGTTTGATTGATGAGGCTGAAAAATAGATATCTTTGCTAAGAAACTTGCTTGAAAACAATGCTGCAGCTTTTAAAGAAGAGCTATTGCTCTTTAGCAGTTAAATAGTGGACACAAGTTATATAAATTGCCGGAGAAACTGGAGGCTTTTAAACTTTTTAGGCCCAATTTGATTTTGGGATTGATTCCTGTAATGCAAGAGGTCTAGGATCGAGACTACCTCTCTGTGTGTATTTCAGTAGAAAGAAAAGACACTATTTACATGGCCAGGATGGCCTTTGCTGTGGAGTGCGAATGTTGAATGACAAATGACAACAAGGAAAGCCCATGCTGAGTGTCTTCAAGTGATTAATTTCCTTGCACTTTTCAGCTGTCTGTGTGTGTACTGAATAAACTGGCTGACCCTGATTCTTCTTGATCTTGTAAGAAAAGATTGTCTAGTTAGGACTTGCCAGATGTAAGGCAGGATCAGATTTTGACTCACTCTGAAACTCTTCCCTTATACAGAGGGATATGTGGTATAATCCTTTCTCTAGAAGTTAACTAGTTTCCATTTAGAAGGTCATTATTGTTTAAAATGTATTTGAAAAGTTTTCTAGTAACTTTGAGAAGTCATATACTGTCAGAATTTTACTGCTAAGTGAGTTAAACCAAATTCTCTGGGCTCTGAGATAGTTTTATTTTTTCAGTGAAGAAAAGGCTTCACTCGGTTTGTTTTCCTTTGTAGAGAAGTCCACTGATCCCTGGAAAACTTGATACCACAGTTGTTACGTTTCCTTCTCTGAAGAGCTATTCCCTTTCTGCTTTTCATTTTCTAAGCGCTCTGTCCCTTCAAGCAAGGCATTACACTCAGGTTAATGTTCCCTTTGTTAAAGCATCTTTCCTTTGATAAGGCATTCTATGGAAATGTGGATAGTCACGTGATTGCTAAGGCGCGACCTAATATTTTTGGCATGCTTAGCTTTTGCAGCTTTTCTCTTACCTGCGTTTAAAAAAAATTAACCACCACAGCTGATTTCTTTGTAATGCGCCACCCTTAATAGAGGGAGCAGCAACAACTTATGGATGTTTTGAAGGAATAAACCCGTAGCAATAACTTTAAACCTTCTCTCCACCCTAGAATTTCCTTTATCATTTATTATGCTAGGTGTAGGTGAGACACCAAGCTCTTTGTGGTGGTTTTTCACGTTTTGCTGGAGGAGGGGAAAAGGCTTTCCTGGTAGAGATCAGCTGCCCGTTACCGTGGTCTGCTGTGTTTTCCTGAGTGAGCTGCTGTGATGAGCAGAGTGACAGCCAGTGAGTAAGCTGAGCAGACTCGGGCTGCTGCAGGGCAGTTATACCTGTTAGTGCAGACAGAAGCCAGGTATCAAATCAAAGTGTGGTGTTATAGCTTGTGAGCTACAGCTAGCGGGCTTCACGGTGCCAAGAAGGAAAAAGCAGATGGAAATGCTCAAATGCATTTCCTCCCTCCCCTTTCCTGTCTCTTGGATCTTTTATTTCAGTCAGTAATGGAAATCTGTGCTCTGAGTTTTGAATGAAGGGCTTACACTGCGCTAGTGTTAAGTACTTAATGAGCCTCATTTCTCAAAGATCTTGCAGTCTGCCTCAGTTAACCCAGCTGCTTTTTTTAGGAGTACTTGTTTTGGCAGAGGCTTTTCTATGTGTATGAAGAATGCACAAATAAACCGTTGTGCAATTTGCAATTAAAAATGAGGTTATAGGCAATGGAAGGTTTTTAAACTAGGAGATCAGAGGCTGCAGAGCCAAGGAAAACAATTGCCCAGCATCACTCTGTAAACCCCAGTCTCAACAAGATCTGTGTGTCTGCCTTGCCTGCTGAAGAGAATAGAAATGTGGGTCCATGCTGGGGAAGTCGTGCTGTGCTTGTGAGGATCAGGCCCCAGCAAAAGGAGAAGTAACCTGAAGTGGCCAGGAACTTATTTGTTTGTTTGTTTGTTTTTTTCCCTCTGCAATGAATAATTGCAGTATGGCGAAATTCTGCAGAACATGTGCAGTGATAGTGGTTAGGATTATTGTGGTTAAAATGAGTGACACTAGCAACTCGGGAAGTGTGTACTTTCAGAGTGCTTGAAAGGATACAGATACATAAATCTAGAGCTCATCCACAGCTGTGGAGTTGTTTCAATTCATAGCCATCAGTGGTTAGGCATAAGAGTAGCTGTGCTGAGGTTTATCTTTATGCTAAACTCAGATTTTTGCATTGATTATGTTAGATTTAAGTGGGAGTAGTTTGGTCTGATGTAAATTTTATTTGGGATGGAAAGGGAAGGAGGCCTGTTGCCTGGGTAATTGCATCACATTGGCAATTTCAGTGGCAGCTTGGTATTGGCTAAAATTCCAATTATAAGTGTGGTTTTAAAGAGGGACTCCTGTTTTTCTTCTTCCTTTTGTTATAGGGATCTTGAATAGCTGTCTCCTGGATGTGATGCTTTAAAAATCCTTTACCTTTTAGAAGTACCCGCTACATCAAAGCAAGCATAGCTAAAGAGGTCAAAAATGTTAGCTGGGGTTACACAACCAATTGCCCGAATTGCTGGAGTTCAAATATCTGACATATTTGTTGCAGCGGGTGTTTGCCTGCGTGCCTGCTCTTAAGCTGTGACAAGTCCTGGGTAACTCACCTGTTCCTGCGTGATGGTCAGCTTGTCAGGCGTGCTGCCAAGCTGCTGAGATGTCATACCAGCTGAAGAGTGAGCTCTGCACCCAGGTTCTTCAGATGGTGTTTTAACCTTACATCTCCATCTTAAATAAGAGACTACAGCTCAGTTCATCCCTAGTCTCCTGGGCAAGACAGAATCTGCTGCACATTTAGCTGGCTAAAAGCAAATGGCTTGTTGTTTTAGCTAGTTAAGTAATTGAAGAATAGCTCTGGAACAGGTGGGGTGAACCCCTCTCTGTGACTAGAAAAGGACCAAAGGGGTGACCTAGGCTTTAGATTAGGCTAAATGCCTAAGTCTTTTAGATGGCTTACATTACAAAAAAATACTTTTCAGCTTGCTTCTTTGCACTTTGGTTTTGTATTTGTGGAATGGAAGAGTGGCTCGGTGCTGGCTCACGTAATAGCCATCCTTTTTCCTGAACGGTGTATCCCGCTGGCATGCAGGGTGTTCTTGCTGTGATGGGTTTCCACAGTTGTGTGGTGCTTGGTCATGCTGTTGATCTCTCCATCTGTGTTGCTGTGGCAGGCTGTAATTGTAGCTTTTGGCTGTCTTCTGAAGCCTATGATGGTTTATGGGGTTGCCTGCTGTGGGCTGTGGCAGTGCATTTAGCAGATGTTTTGTGGTATCTGCTTGACACCTTTTCTGCCTGCTTGTGATCTTTGGTGTCCAGTGGTGTTGCTCCTCTCTCAGGAAAAGAAGCTGTTGGGAGAAATGTTCAGAGACGTTGTAGAGCAGCACTGAACGACTGTGGATTTGGTCAACAGCAGGTTACTTAAATTACAGGTCTCTTGAGTTGCAAGACTCTCCTTGACCATCCTGAATGGAGACCTTTGATGCTATCCTGCCACAGTAAATTTGGGAAATGGAACAAGTGCTTTAGCAGTCCACTTCCTGTGGCCAGTGTTGGTGCCTCTTCTGTGGTCCAGGCCACAAAGTGCTGGAGGAAGGAGGTGTGCTTTTCCTTTTGAGAGAAATGCCTCTCATCAGCTGTCTGCCAATGCCTTTGCTCTAACCATAATACCAGAAATTTTCCCTTTGTTTCTGAGAACAGTTCTTCCAAAGAGCCAAAGATCAGAATTACTTTAAATTAAACCAAGTAATTTAAAAGACCAGAGGCAAATGCTCTTAGATCAAAGATGTACAGAATAAAGTGTTGTCTAATCCATCACCAAAACCCAACTGAACTAGATAGCAACAGGGGAATGTATCATGGGAGCAGTGAAGGCAGTTCAGGAAATAAAATAAGCTTGTCTTCCTCCCCTCACACCGGAATTTCTTGTTACAGTGCTGGTAACAGGCCTCTCAAAGAGCAGCCTCTGAACTGGTGACTTGCTTGCATTGCTCTGATTTCATATTATCTTGTCAGTTTTTGAAAGTCCAGCTGTGAGTCTACTTTATTATATTAGCCATGGGATCCTATTTTGTATTCACAGAATGTTTGCTTAAACACAATATCCTGGGAACAGTAATAATCCACGGTAAATATGATATAACCACTGAATGCCTTATTTCATGGAACTCCTAGTCTTTCTCCCTTCCCCCAAGAACTCTCAATTATTTCTGTAGCCTCTTGATACAGTTCTCTGTAAACATGTAGATTTATTTCTGTCTTCCCTCCCTTCTTTCCTGCTGTTGTTTGCTGCACTGTGATGTCTGGTCTTAAATGTTGAAAGTTTTATTGGGGTGGGGCAATGTCTGTATTCAAGCAGGACAATGGACTCTCGCTTCTAAAACGGTCTGTAGGTGCTGCTTGAGTGAAGATAATAATGAAATGGGAACTGCTTGTGGTGCTATGTTTGGCTTGTGATATGAAAAAGAGACAAGTTTAATGACTAGCTATTAAAATGGCCAAAGCTACTCCTGGAAAAACTGAAAATGTCTGTAATCCAAAGCATTTTTTCTTCTATGAACTTTTCTGGCTGATGTCATCAACACCAAAAAATGTTCCTTGAGCTTTGCTGTTGCCTAAGGTGGCTGTAGGCATGACGGTAACAACCAGAATGTCACGGACTTCTGTGGATGGGGCAACTGTGGTTGTTTCAGATGATCAGCGTGTCTGGGTGACTGATGGTCTCTGCTGAGCCAAGTGACCATGGCTGTTATGAATGGGCGTGTTGCCAAGGATGTTTAGGCTGATCAGGGTGGTGGGGAAGAAATGGAGCGAGCATGTTGTTTCAGGGTTCTGCATACAGGGTGTGAGAGGCATCTCAGCAAAGATACTTCTTTCTGTGGCTGAACATGATCTACCAGGGTGCTGCATACGTTTACGTAGCTATTGACTGTCTCTTCAGATAGGTGTCTGTTCCTATGGAAGTACTAATAAGCAGCTTTGCAAAAGTTTTCTTGTATATATGTCCCAGTCACAGAAAAAAAAATTAACACTGTATTAATAGGCCGCTAAGACTTTTTGTTTGCTTTTCCTTTACACCCAAGTGGCAGATGTCATTTTCTTTCTCAGCAATTTTACTTATGTCTCAAATATGATGTCTCAGCAAACGATGTTCCAGTAACTCATCCCACTTTCCAGAGGATTTGGGTTAGAATCATCAGGTATTGAAAAATGCCCAAATCCTTCAAAAACCCCTGAGCCCTCTAAACTCTTGTAGAAAAAAGAGCATGCAGCAATTAAACGCAGGATTCTTAGCTACTTTTTCCTGCTCTCTGCCCTAACAGGACTGCAGTCCAATGGAGAAGCTGTTGCTTGTTTGCCTTCCTTTGTTTTGGAGAATGACTTTCCAAGAATAGATTTGTAATGGCGTGTACATTCCTTCTCTTGAAGCCTCCTAGGGTGATTTGATCTTTAGATGCCATTTTAACTGTGGGAAAAAAGCATTTGTTGTCTTTCTTAGTATTTTTTGTCTGTCTTGCATCGTTTTGAAGACGCGCAAGCTGCAAGTTGTGCTTGATGCAGTTTGGTAGAAATGGTAGCCAGTTCCAAACTGAAATAATGGCAAACTTTTTTTCATCCTCCAAGTGTAACCATACCTGAGATAATTAACTCCAAAGGAATGATTCCTGAGGTATGTTCCCTCAGTGTGACTGCAGGTGTAACTGCCTCTTTGTGGTTATGGCGGGACAAGAGACAGTGGCTTTTATTTTAACTGCTTTGATTCTGTAGATGATGTGGAAGGTAAAAATGAAACCAGGAAACCTGCTCCTTCTGTCCTTGACTGCTTCTACCTGGCTCCTGTCTTCTGCCCCTGCTCTGCAGTGATGCTCTCTGAAGGGATATGCTGGAGCTGCAGAGCACCAGGATGCTGCCAGGTCCCCAGGGAAAGAGGTGCCAGGTGAGTTGCAGCACAAAAGCAGAACTGGAGAGAGTTTAGCTAAGCCTGCCTTGTGCTGTCGCACACCAGGACTGCAGATTAATGTGGGGGCAAGAGGCCAGCCTGGCAGATGTGGGGGAAACAGAAGTGTTGCTCATCACAGCAAACTGGGACAACAACAGAGGGGTTGCTAAAAATTCCACCAGAAACATTGAATGCCCAGTGGCTCCATTACAGCTAGGCCTGATGAAGTTGGATTTTATTGGCACAGGAGTGGAAATGAGAACAAGGATTGAGGATGTCACACAATACTAAGTTTTAAAAAACCCAAACCAACCAAATAAGAGAGCATGTATGCATTGGCGGTAGCCTCATGTCTGTTCTACTGTCTGGTGCTATGTAGTTCCACTAACATTACTGGCCACATCCTGTTTTCTGTGATGGAAAAATTCATCTTTTAAAGCTGTATACAAAGGTGCTGTCTTAAAACCTGATTTAGAAAGGTAGTACATATCTCCCATTTTGTTTTAAATCTGGAATATCTCAAAGGAAGAAAACTGTCAGGAAGAGAGTTCATCTGTGTCCTCAAAAAGACGTATTTAGGAAAAAATGAATGATGGAAAAATGGTTTAATGTCCTGTGTTCCATTAATTTATCAATATTCACCCCACAAGAAGACCTTAAAGTGTTTTCTTGTTTGTCACTTCACCTTTATGAATGCAGGGTAAGTCCTGCTTTTTCTAATTTACCGACATACTATTTTTGTGAGATAAACACATTAAATTTACTGTGTACCCTAGTGGAGCAAACAGAGATGATCACTTTTTCTGTTAAAGTGTTTCCTGTAGAAAACAAAGGGCTACTAATTAAGCAGTGATATTAACTAGGTGTGGCAGTGTGTGAATAGAACTTCAGTAGCAATTCCACATGTTTCTTGCTGCTTTAATTTTTTTTTGAATGTGAGGGTAGAATTTTCTGTTAAAGGAAAGGGCTTTCTGCAGCTAACCTGTCTAGACCCGAGAATCCAGCTTGTTTCATGGCTGCATTTATAAGCATACCTTCAGAGAAAACCTGCCTGATAAGTGGTAACTGATGGAAAATTAGAGAAGAAATTCCATAAATTCGCATTCTTCGTGAGGATCAACAAAATGGAAGATTCTGTAGGGAAACAGAATTCTCTGAATTATTTTTACTGTGGAGCATTGTATGGAAGTAGCTTGAAAACTTGTTTGTAGTGGTGATTTTGTAGCCAACACAGTGGAATCAAATCTTGCAAACCAACGCTTTTTATTGCCAGTTATTTGTTTATTGTTTCTTTGGCTTCTGAAATATTTTGGAAAACTTGTACGTGTTCCTGGAAATGTTCATATGACTGGGATAATTAAAAACTAGGTAAGAAAATGAATGTGTTTGTGATAGAAGGCTAGAGCAGGATGGGTAAGTGAAGCCACTCAGTTTCAGTCAGCAAGGCTCCTTCTGTTATCAGTGTTTAGATACAAGGGCTTCTCCAGACAGTGATTAAGAGAATCCAGATTAAGGTCTTCCTCTGAATTTCTTTGAGGAGACTGCTGTATCTTTCTGTTGATTGTTATTTAGCTCTGAATTCAAATAATTAGTAACTTGTCTACACCTAAGCAGTATGAACATCCTCTGCTGCCATGCTCCTGAGGAACATGATTTGGAAGGGGTGAGGTTGGTTGAGAGGGACTAAAAAAAGGGAGTACTACAAAAGTTCAGTATTTCAGGATACACCAAGTGAGAAGGAAAAAAAAAAGCCTTACAGTGCCAAGTGCAGGGGACTTTAAACTTCCCTTGGAAAGTTTTGCCTTGACAGTTCATTAGTTTTATTGCTCCAGTTTTGGCACGAACCCAGACACGGCAGTATAATGTCTGCATGGACAATGAAGGCTCCATTTATAATTGTTAGAATAAAAACCTATCAGTGTGATTTAAGTGTGCTGTGCTGGTAAGTGCAGCTCTCCATCTCTGTAACTGCTCAGTGGATCTATGTTAACCTGCCCATCAAGTCCTCCTAGAAACTGTCTTTTGCATATCATTCCATGTTGCTTCTTGAAGGTATCATTCTAAATTTGTGCTACACTATATATCCCCTATAGAAAACGTTGTGAGGGGATATATGTGCTTGATTTTGGCACTGGCTGCACTGTCAGTTGACAATGGTGACTTGTCAGTATATTGCTGGATGACCACATCAGGCAGGAATGCCACCGCAGGGGTGGGGGAAGGATGTTCACTAACCAGGAGCTGCAGAAGTACGGGGATTTCAGAATTGAACAGGACTAGGCCAATGTCTCCTTTTCATGTTTACTGTATCAAGAATTGAAGTAGTAGCTTCCAAATCTTGTTGAACATATGACATTTCTTCCCAGTATAACAAATATTTTTTATTCTCCCTTCTTTTTTCTCCTTCTTATTTTTTTATTTTTAGTGATAAAAAAAAATGTAAATTGCATTGACTGGCTCAGTGGTTATATAATGGAAAAAAATTAATAGCTAGATAGGTCCTTGTTTAGTATTCATAGTATGTTGTTTTCTAGGAAATAAGATGAAGCTGTTGAAGCATCCAAAGAGGCACTTTTTTTTTTTACCTTGGGACTTGTGATTACATTTAATTATGTATTTTTACCCTTACAGCTAAGCATGTCATGCATCTTCAGCCTCGAACTGTATCACATGAAAGATTAGTTATTATTTCACGGCTGATGAAATCAGCAGAAGCAGATCCTCTGTGTCTGTAGAAGACTGGTGATGCTCCCTGCTTTGTTTAGGCAGGGAAGCTGACTTAATGATGACCCATCAAGCGGTATCATGATAAGGTGGTGCGTATCCGAAAATCTGAAGTTTGCAGCTGGACTATGTGACTCATGGAGGGGGCTGCACGCTTCCTCTACTTTCCCAGGCTTTGCCCAGGAAAGCATCATACTGAGTTGCCAGAGTGGACATGGTGGGGAAACATGCAGCTGAAATGTTTGTTTTTCTTTAGGTGTGGTAGCTGTTGTTTACATCTGATAAAGGCTCTCTGGAACTGAAAGGTTTGCAGTTTGTTGAAGCATGATTTTTCTAGGTATTTTTCTTTCCACATTTAGTTATAGGTAGGCCTTGAAACAGTGCATGCTTCTAGAGTAGAAAACTTAATAAATACAGGGAAAACATAATAAAAGGGAACAACAACAACAACAAAATGCTTTTAGAAGATGGAGGAGATTCTCTGTAATGTCTGGGAGATAGTGGGTTATTTCCTTTTAAAAAGGAAATATTTTCCACAGTTGAAAATAGGAAGGATGATTGCAGTTATCCAAAAGGATTGTGTGTTGACAGACACTCGGAAATCCTCTCATTGGGTCCCAGAGAGGGACAGGAGGGTACTAGGAAGGCAACCAGCTGTGCCATGCATAGGAACAGGCAAAACAAAGTTTTCCAGGAGAACGCATTGTGTGGTCTATGCCCACAACTGCTATATCTGCACAGGGAGAAGCAGCACACAGTGCTTGTTTAAATATTTTTTTTACCATTGAAATGTGCATTTATCTGACTTGGATAAAGGTTGGATGATGCTCTTTGAAAGGAATATGATGCAGTTGCAACTGTTTCCTATGGCTTTGCCTTTTCTAATTCTGTTTTCTAGTTTCTGTTTCCAAATGTGAAAACCAGCCACCCTCCTGGCAAACTTTAAGTTCTGTATCTCTTGCTTTTAATAGCATTTTTCTTAATTTACTGCAGTGATGTAATAAAGATTTTAAGGTTTTGTTTGCCACAGGTTTGAGGAAAAATTGTCATTGTACAAAAGCAATTTCATATCCTCATGATTATAAGGCCAAGCTATACTAGTGAGGAATTGTATAGGTTTTCACTGGATTTGAAGGCCAGCGCTGATGCTGAATACCAGAGGCTTGCACATGACAGCCATTCCACGAAATGGGGGTGTTTCATGTGACATTGCTCTTATAAAATTGCATTTTGTAGAGTTACTGCCTTACACTTATGGGGTGTGTGTGTGGTATTTTTGCAGTGCATTGGTTCGATTGGATAAAGATGTTTGTTCAGAAGTTTGTGTGGGTGGTGTTAGTACTGTGAGTCTGGGTCCCAGAGACCAGCCAGCATCGGGTACTGCATGGTTACATGTAAGAGTAGGATGAAATAATCCCCCAAATCCTATCTGCTCCTGGTTTGTCCCATCTCTCCTGGCAGCGGGATGCAGAGGCAGTGCCCACGTTGCGGCAGTGGGTGGACGACAAGGAAGTGACGTGTGCTGGTGATTAACACCAGGCAGCAAGAACAGGATGTTCAGATCACTGAGGAACATGAACTTTCCTACTTTTTTTTTTTTTTTTTTTTTGAATCTGCTATTGTTTAAAACGGACCTGATGCTTTCTTAGCTGGTGTCATTTTCCTAGAGGAATGTGAATTCTGTGATTGTAACTTCAAAACAAAGAAACAAGTAATAATTTCGTAACGATGAGGGATCAAAACATTTGTTAGAGTGAGGAATTTTTCCCCAGCAAGGGGGCAAAATGTGTCAGTAAGGTGAACAGTGATAATGTACTCACTGTCAGGTAACTGAGCTGAAAGCAAGTCTCTGTTTATGCTTTGTTTTCATATTGCTGGCTTGGCTCCTGATTTTCTACCTTTTACTCGCTAGCATATTAAGCCAAGTGAATATACTCTTTGTTTGGCAGTTAACTCTCTCTTTTCCATTACTTTGGAACATGGGTGTTTGTAGTGCTCTTAGGAAAAGCCTATTCCAAGGAAGGATTTCTCCATTCTTAATTAGCTTTGTAGTGAAAATCACTACTTATTTATTTGCAGCTCCTGTTCATCAGTAGATATTAGGGTTTTTTAAGGAAAAAATGTGCATTTGTACAACTTTTCATTTTGTATCTTTGCAGATGCCTCACTGTTAAATGTTTCTGTTGGAATGCATGTAAAACTCAGCAAATGAAAATAAACTTGTATTTGCTTTATGATGATCTCTAGCTTCACATTTAAAATGTGACTCACACTGAGCAGTTCATTCGTACTTCATTTTGTCAGTAATAGGACAATTTTTATATAACATTAAAACAGCAGGACTGAAAGTGATAGCATTGCTCTAGTTCTGAGGTGCTTTAGTCATTGGACAATAAATTTGTAAAGTGAAAGTAATGTGTTTATGAATTTCGTAGTTTTAGCTGTAAGTTGTGATAAAATGGCATTATCCAAAGTAGTGTGACCTACCCCTTTTTACCTTTGCATGATAGGTTATTTCCCTGCCCCCTTTTGCAGAGGAATCCCACCCACACAGTGAGTGATATGGCTGCTGCTCCTTCCTTATCAAATCACTCAGTTCGGGGTATTGTTGGGAGGTAAACAAAGACACAAAGGTTGAATGACTTGCTCAGTAATGTGCTGGCAGGGGAGAATTCAGGCATCAGGACCTGGTTGACAGTAGAAGATGGGACTGGAAAACATCAGTTGTGCCTTGGGACTGCATAAATCATTGTGAGATGAGGAAATGTGAGTGTCCGTGCCATAGGTGAGACTTGTGGCACAGACATAAGTGACTTGTGTGCAGTTACAAAGGAGGATGTCTGAGGCAGTTCCGTATTTCAAACTGATGTCATAATCCCTGGTATCTAGAGCTCCTTTTCTGGTTCCATAAAATAGTCAGGTTTTTACCTGTTTTTTTTTTTTTTTGTTTTTTTTTTTTTATTTTTTTTTTTTTTTTTTTTTCTTTGTAAAATGTTTTCCCTCTGTTTTCAGCTGTCAGGATACTATTTATTGGCAATACCATAACTGCTTGATAATGCTGGCTGTTGTTGCAGGAAGAGAGGAGTCCTGTTAGTTACTGGAGGAAAGTGTGTGTAGTAGCAACCAGGGTCTGAGATGGGCTGACTGAGAACTCTCCCATTTCCATGGATCTGATGAGTGGCAAACCTCTCTCTAAGGTGTCTACAGCCAGCATTTCCTCTGGGAGCTCTGCTAGCTGTGTGTTAATGAGGAGATGTCCATACTCAGAAGGAGGCTCAGCCTGTCTCTGCTGCCAGGGTTTGGGCTGCTGCTCCCCAGCTGCTCCAAGTGCCTGGGCTGGGCTGCAGCCACCTTCCTGCAGGTCCCCTGCCTCCTCCTAGCCATGTATTCTCCAGCCCTCCAGGCTCAGCCAAAACTTGCCTTTGACCTTGCATGAACTCTTTAGGGAAAGGCTTCCCAAGGATGACAGCACTTTCTCATTATTAACATAATCAACTCATATTTATTCAGTTGAGAGGCTGGATTGTAATAGCTGCTTAGAATACTTCAGTAAAAATGCTGTTGACTCCAAAGCAATAGGAAGAGCTGATTGCTTGTATGATTGTATGTGCTCCTTGTAAAATAAAGCCTACAGTTCAATGTCTTTGGTCCATAAGTAGTTAAACAGTTTGTAAAGCACTTGGTAAAGGTACAAGGCACTGTGGTTTTGCGGAACACAAAATCAAGGTGCTTAGCGTCCTGTCCGTGTTTGCGTCCTGATTGCGGTGGAGAGCTTAGAAAATTGGTCATAGGTCTGTGAGATGGTTTGAAAAGCTACAGCATTGGAGAGATTTACATCTTTACAGAAGAAAAATGACTTTTATAAACTAGCTTTAAATAGTTCCAAGATATTTGGGGAAAATATAGTGTTTTTTTTTTTTCACCTCCTCCATTCAACAAATGATGGTTATAGAGCAATGTTGTAGACAAATGTTTTCAAGTTGTTTTTTAGATGCTGGTATACTGTACTTTAGTATCTGGAAAGCATAATTAAACAGTTACATCATATTTTCTGACACGAGTGGTACTCTACTTGTAACCACAACATCCCATTAACTGTTTATCTAACCTAGAGTTATTTCCTCCAGAGGAAAGCATTACATGCATAAATACTTTCCTTAAGACACAGAGGCATTTATAAAGAAGAACAATGCCATGAATGCATAGCCAAAAGCTGAAAGTTGTATGCAAGTTACTTCAAGGTTAAGGCAGCCAAATGCTCTCCAGGAATAGGGTTTATGTGAGAATTCTGCAAAGCACCTCCTGCTCAAAGTGCTTTGGCTCTCAGAGGGTGCTGCTGCTTTTCTCTGGAGGGTCTAGAATTCTGTTACCTCTTCCCTCCTTTTTGAGATACACATAACATCTTGTGGATTTAGGCAAGCACACTCTTTGGATGCCTATTCAGTAAAGAGTTTGAAGATTTGATCCAGAGCACAGAAGGCTCAGTATACCACAGGAGTAGGAGCAGCAGCAAGGGATCCAGGCCTTTGGAGGATTATGAGACTGGTATTGCTCACCAAAACCTTAATCTCCTGTTTTGAAGTTCGAGTAAAGCAATGGAACAAAAAGCTTACACTAATGACATAGTTACAATTTTTTTTTTTTAATTGACAGGGTGCAAAATTATATGCAGTGCTACAGTTAGGGTGTTTTTGAGCAAAAGGAAACATACACCAAGGTTGAACAAAGCTTGCTATTGAAATGAGGCAGTAGTAATATTACAACTTTCTAGAAAAATTTGTGCTGTGATGAGTTACAACATAAATGTTTTTTATTCCTTAGGTTAATCTTCAACTTGTGTGACAAAACGGAACATTTTCTCAGAATAATCAAGTTACTTCTGCAGCAGTAATGAGTCAGTCCAGGCAAAAGGCAGTGAAATATTGCTACAGAGGACAAGGATGTGAGAGGGAGCAATCTAAAAGTGAGGAAGAGTAGTTATAGGACATAAACACTGCACATACTTAGCACAAACTAAAACATAGGCTGGAGAAGTCCTCCCAGTTCCGTTCATATGCTAGGCCTGATGCCTCAGTCTTGCTTCCTCTTTATTCGCTGATAGCCTAAAGATTGGCTAGTAGAAATGAGCACAGCCTAGGAATCCAGCGCCAGGAGCCTGGGCTAAGAAGGACAGAAGAGAGAAAAATTGAGGCCCATGCTCCATCTGACATGGATGAGTTGGCTCAGGAGTTTCTACCAAGTTTACAGTTTGAGCTCCAGTCTTGTGTGTATGTTGGCAGCGGTTCAGCAGGCTCGGGTGCCTGCCCGCGAAAGCCACTGAACCACGGAAGTGTGTTGGGACTGACGGAGGGGCAGGGCCAGGCAGCGGCTCTTGCTGCCCCTCTGGATCGGAGGAGACAGGGCAGCGAGGACTGTGCCTTGCAGGCAGCCCGTGCAGGCCTGCCGGACTCGCTGCTGCTTTGTGCTTTGCCCCTTCCCTGCTGCCTGGGGGTTGGAGATTTCCTTTGAGCTGGTCTAAGTGCGTTCTCTGTTCTCTTTAGCGCGGCTCTTGTGCTTCATCCCAAAAAACATCCTTACTCAGTTCAGTGGGGAAAGCCTGGCCTCTGGGGTGGCCATCGGGCATTTTACTGGCTTCAGCAAAGTCTTTGAATACCTCTCTGAACAAATCCAAGATAAGCATTCCATATTGAGCTGAAATTCACTTAAGTAACTCCTCCATTCCTGTTTTCTGAAAGTGTAGAATAAATCTTGTAAAGATGTGCAGTGTAATAAATCCCAAACCCTTATTGCCCATTATCTCTCCAGCAAATTCTCTGGTGCCTCCAATGTTCGCTGGTACAAGCTGAAGGCTGTGAATGGCAGAGGAAGGAGCTTTGGGTGGTTTGCTGTAAATATTCCTCATCATAAGGTTTACTACTTAGGGTACTGCCATTCATCATCTACTTTTTCTTGTCTTTAACAGTTCATTCACAAATCTGACATCAAGTTGTTAGTTTTGAGAACCAGCCTCTCCTAGTTTATACATAATAAATCCACTGACACTTAGCATTCCCTAAAAAGCCAAACTTAAATTCAGTAAAGTATTTCTGAGCTATATGGGAAAGATAACTATGTAACTCATAATTTAAGAAATACATAGTCTCATGCTTTGAATTATGTGCTCTGTGTTTTTCATAGTTATTGCAACATTATTAGCCATTACTTTAAGTCTTTTAAATATCATGTGAGTATTTTTTTGATAATAGAAACCTTTTCTCAAAGTTGCCATGAATTTATGCTATACAGAAGACACAATGAGATTAGCAACTTTAAGTGTTACTGTAACATAAATGTTTAAAGTTTTATTGAAGCAAAAAGTTTCTATAAACCACAACTAAAGAATTTCTTGTAATTTAAATTAGGATTCACATTAATTTGACAAAATTCAAATACGCAGTCAGCAATAAAAAATAGGAGAGAAGAATTCGATCCAATGATTTCTAAGATAAAAAGAGAAGATATTGTGTGGAAAAATGCACAGTGCCAGAGGTTTCTGTCCAGAAAGGAGACAGAGCAGTCTAGTAACTTTATTTGAATAAAGGGAAAGGCCATGGGGCATTCCCCTGGGATCTCTCGAATTTTTGGGGGATGCAGGATGGAAAGGGGGCTAAGTTTCTGGCTGCATCACCCTCTTCCTTTCCCCATTGGCCGAGGTACTCGGAAGATACAGACTTCCCGAACAGTCGACTCTGTGCCCCCCTCTAATATGCACCTCCCTTTTGTTACATAAAAGAAAGAGAAAAAGCTATTCATTATTCTATTGAGTGTCTTTGTTCTTTTTCTCTAAGTTCAGGAATTTAACATGGCCTTGGCTGAGCAGCAGTCCGTATCAATTAGTAACATTTTCTAGAACTGAGAGTTTCTTCCGTTACTTCCTTATCTATAAATTCCTGGCCCTATCTACAAGCAGATTTTCATGGTCTGTTTGTAAAGACACATTCGTCTTATTCCTTTCAATATTATTCCAAGTTTCATCAACTAATCACTGACTTTAAAAATTGTTCTATAAAATGGTGATTGATATATTAGGGGGTCAACAAGTCATGCTGTATTAAATACTGGTGGCTTTTTTGGTTCAAGGTTGTGGTTTGGGGGGTGTTTGGCTTGGGTTTTTTGAGTTTTTTATTCTTTCTGAAAACATGTGCCATTTGCTGAGAAAATAAAGTGATTTTGTTGTTAAGTTTTCAGAGGCTATCCAAGGCTTTTCTTGACAGACAAGTTTTCTTAGAAGTGTCAGGCTTGTGCAGTGGTTGATGTCCATCTGTGTTAGATAATTCCTATTCCTTGGCTCTGAAATAGCATTCATTCCAAATCTGTGGTTACCCTGGAGTACTTTTTTCCTTTTGTAATCAAATATGCTGGTGTTTTTTCTCCTGCCCTTTGGGATAAAGATATAAACCTTCCTATTAATTTGTATTCCATTTATGTAGGAAGTTCCTCATAAACATTACGGGATCGTTTTGACTTCACTGTGAGGAAAGAATATTTTGTAAACGGACAAGTCACTTTTCTTGTACATCAAAGAACAAGGCTCCTCTTAAACCCAGCGAGTTGATTACGGTATCATCCAGCCTTCCTTGGCAAACAGTCCCTATCACAATTAGCAGGGCTGGGGCAGTGATCATCCCCCTGTACTTGGCACTGGTGAGGCCACACCATGAATGCTGTGGTGAGGGGCCCAATGAACACATGAAGGACATTGAGGAGCTGGCGCATGTCTAGAGAAGGGCAATGGAGCTGGGGAAAGAGCTCAAGTCTGATGAGGAGCAGCTGAGGGAGCTGAGGGTGTTTGTCCTGGAGAAGACAAGGCTCAGCGGGGGCCTCATCACTCTCTACAACTACCTGAAAGGAGGTTGTGGCAAGATGGGAGTCAGTCTCTTCTCCCAAGTAACAAGCGATGGGACAAGAGAAAATGACCTCAGGTTGTGTCAGGGGAGCTTTGAATTGAATATTGGGAAAAACTGCTTCACTGAAAAACTGGTCAGGGAGTAGAACAGGCTGCCCAGGGCAGTGGCAGAGTCACCATCCCTGGAGCTATTTAAGAGAGCTGTGGATATGACACTTGGGGCCATGGTTTAGTGGTGGACTTGACAGTGCTGGGTTAATGGTTGGACTGGATGATCTTAAAGGTCTTTTCCAATGTAAATGGTTCTATGATTACAGAAATGCTTAGTAATTAAATGATATTGATTTAAATTAACTTAATTACCATCAGTAATTAAAAAAACACAGAAAGAATCCACAACAATTTGGGATGTTTCCCCTTATTCTTTCTTCTTTTAAGGTGTAAGCTTTCTAATGTAGCTACCCTGTAATTACCACGTGTAATCTTCAATAAAGGTTTCTATCCAGTGTTCTTAGAGCCACGCAGCTTATAGGTGTCAATCTACAGCAGATCCCAGGCTTGTGCTGCCCTCCAAGCAGCCTCACTTTCCACCTAAAGCTGCTGTGTCAGCAGGGAAATGCCTCATTTTTGAATTAATTAGATGTTCTGCTACTGCACTTCTGGACTTAGTTGAGTTAATGAATTAGTAGCTTTGTGAATTCTGTGGAGGAAGGTCATATGTTGGCTGTCCAACAGATTTTTTTTAATGTTTATTTCTTTTAAGTTACTGAATGTGTGGCAATAAAAGCACTGTTATTGGCAAGTATTGTATAATTATGATTATTTTATGAGTTAATTTGTTCCCTATGGTTCTTTTCCTTTTTTATAGCAGTATTTATTTTAGGGAGAGGTTTTGATGGCTGTTTTAGTGAAGATCTGATTTACATGTTTTAGTTCAGATCAAAAAACTTCAACACCAAGGAAAGGTATTTCTTTTTTTTCCTATCCTGCTTCCTGTTATTGTTTTTTTTTTTTTCCATACTTTTTACGGTAGCACCCAGTGTCTTCTATTTGAATGCTGCAAGAAGAGCGTGAAACAAGTGAGGCTTAGGACTTTTTCAGCCTGGCAGGCTTTGGGGTGTCAGGGAGAGATGGAGGGGTGTCAGGGGAATGATCTGCTGTTGGGACAGCAGGCTTCTCCTTGCTGCAGCTCCTGGGTGTTGCACTGGGGAGGCTGGACATGAGCATTCATCTACTCTGGACCCCTGTTTTCATGTTGTTTTGAAGGGAGAAACAGGTGGAGGTGTAGGATAGCAAATACCGAAATCCTACTGCACATGCCTATACAGAATACATAGTACAAAGCTAAGTAAGGAGCTGCTGTGAAGAGCTCCCATGTACAATTGTTACAGTTTATTTTGGAAAGTGTATGTTTCTTATATGTTTCTGTATAGCCAATCTAGACTCCTAAAGTAAGTTTTTCTTATATGCGCCATATTGTTTAAATCTTCAATTTACACAACCAAGTAGCCGAAGTGCTAGAAGAAGCACACTAAGTAGAGGTTCAGTCGAGTGGATTTTATTATAAATGTCTCCCGTGCTTCTAGTTCCTAGCAAATTGCCCACTGTAGTAATAAAAGCAAATGACTTGCATTTGAATCCCTCAGAGTAAAATCAGCCCTTTTAAGTACATCTAAGTGACAGCTGCATTTGCTGAGGATGGCCATACCTCCAGAAAGGCTTCATGTTGAATTCCAAGGAAGAAATGATGATTGACCTTTATTTGTTCAAGTTTGGGTAGTGTATCTTCTTTCCTGCCACTCATCTGACCTGGGGTGAACTGCGTGACTTCATGTGGATGTATTTTGTGGAGAGGCCATAGTCTTCTGGATTAGACCTTTATTAGAGAAGTCTTACAGGGAGGAGTTAAACCAGGAGGAAGCCCTTGGGAATGCAGTGGAAAAGAGGATAATCAAGAAGGATACTTCTTTTTAAAGCAGTTGGTGAGTAGCAAGAACTACATAATCTCCCTGGCTGCACAGGACTGGGTGGAAATCACCTTGCTTGCCTACCCGTATTACAGTTTTGTACACTCAGTGGCAAGCTGTTAGAGCTTGTGAAGTAACTGTGCTGGTAGGTTAAAAATATTTAGGAAATATGCTACTAAGTACAGTGGAAGTTTATTGAAATAGTAGTTTTTTTAAATAGAAATTATTCATTAAATCAATAATTCTTAAACTTGTTTTTCTGCTCTTTAAGTGCCTTTTTGAGGCAAGATTCTTGCTTTTTCATGCTCACCATTCAAAGCATAAGTCTAACGTTGCATTTCTGCCAAGCGTTGCAGGCTTTTCTTGAGAATGGTGGCATTGGATCAAAGTGTTTTTTCACTGACTGATGGTACACTTTCCCACATGGCCTAGGTTAACTTTTAATTTCTGGAGTGTTTTAAGCAAGTGGTAGTGTTGAAGAATGATTTATGGGAGCTTGAAAACCAGGTGAACTGACTGAATAGAAAATTGGACAGGACTTTTAAGACATTTCTTTTCAGGCCTGCTGCAATGGCCTTTAGTTGACCTCTTCCATTTCTTTGAAGGTTGTTTTTGACTCTTTTCTGTACTGATATAAGAGGAAGTTTCTGAACAAGTTTACGTTGTGCTACATGTTCCTCCTTGTTTCTTTTCCTTAAATCTCGGACTAGAAGTATGTGACCACATGGGATACAAATAACTTGCAGCCTTTGTAAATCGTTGTCATGTTAAATGTATGCTAATGTTTCTTAAACAGATGCAGGTATCTCTTTTAGGTCTAAACATAGGAAGCCTGGGTGTCTAGTGAAGTACATAACTTTTATGTTAGACAGTTGTTTATATAATACAGTATAAAATCTTTATAAGTTATCTGGGCACTATTTCAGCAAAGTAGGTTAGCACATGCTGAAATCCAGCTATTCAAGCAGTATCTATATTTCAGCATAGGGCTATGTCTTCAAGGGGCTTCTTAGGCAAGAGTTAAAGAATTTAGAGTGGTTTTTTTCTTGGATTTTTTTGTATAATTGAAAAAAATCTCTATGGCTAGAGACTTAGTTGTGCCATATGAATTGTTTCACGTTTATTCTTGATGTCTTTGCTAGTAATGTTTGCTTGGGGTAATTTTTTTCTTCCTATGCAGTTATTATCTGAACCCTATCAGTCTTAAGTCTTAGTTAATAATTAATAATCTGTCATTGAGCAAACTTTTTCCAGCGCAAGGAAGAAGGTTGGAAAGAAACCATTTGTTCTCTGAAGTGATAGAAACGTTTGGACTTGTCTGTTTGGTTACTTTTTCATGGACAATAAAGGTGTGTCAGGCAATCTGGCAGTGGGGTTCCTCCATGGATTTCTTGATGCTAGGAAGCATCAAATGTTGCCTAAATTTTGCTTAAGTGTGTTCCCCTCTATTCTGGGCTATTGATAGTGATAAAAAACAGTATATAACAAGAGGGGTTTTTTTTTCCCTGACTGTTTCAGAGGATTTTGGTGGTTTTCAGTGCTGTGAATTTGCACAAAACTGCTTTGTCTAAGCTAAACTGTTTCTGAGGCATAACATAAACCCAGAGAGAAGTGGGTGTCCTGGGGTTTCCCCAGTTGACTTCTAAAGAGACAAACTCCAGAGGACTTTGCCTGTTAGCTTTACACTCTGGCAGAGGTCAGACAGCTCAAGTTGCCTTTTGACAAGCCTGGAAAAGAAACTCTCAGGAAAGAAAGCACTGTCCCCGCCTGGGGCATACTAATGGATATTTTCTAGTTTCTTTTGAACATTTGTGTCTGGAGTAGTTTCACAGGGCTGCTGAAGCTGTTGACAAACTTACAGAATCTGTGATGTCTGTCCTTATCCCGTTTGCTGGATGTCTGAGCAGTAGGTCTGATGGAGCTGGGTTGCACCCTAAATGCCTATGTGTCACATAGCTGCTTCACTAGCATGAAGTTTTTGTTTGCTGCATGTGTGTAGCCATTGGCTCTTGTCATGGGTTGGATGCTGGCCAAACACCAGTGCACTCACGAAAAACGATTTATTCATTTTCTTCTGTTAGAGTTGAGCAGAGGAGGGGAAAGAACAATTTAAAAAACTCTTGGGGTGAGATAAGGGTTAGGAGAGAAACACTTTAAGGGCAAAACAAGCTTAAGGTATAAAGAAAAATATTTATTAACAGAATTAAAAGAGAATAATGAGAATTGAAACCTTTAGAACACCTTCCCCTGCCCCCAGCCCAGCCCTTCTTTCTTTCCCACCGACAGTGCAGGGAGACAGAACATGGGGTTTTTAGTCAGTTTGTCACTTTTAAAAATCTTTCTTCAGTTCGTTTAGGGAGGGGAGTCTCTTTTGCTATGGCATGGGGTCCTTCTCATGGGAGACCGTTTTTTGAGAACTTTTCCAATGTAGTTCTAAATTTCACAAGAGCAGCCCTGCCTGAAAACCTGCTGCAATGTGAGCCCCTCCCACAGGCAAAGCAGTCTTCCCACAACTGCTTGTTCATGGGGTGTAATTTTTAAGAATGAGCTGTTTTAGTATGAAAGCAAGGGTCTTCTTCTGTCTCTGGAAGCAAGGGTTCTCTCTCTCTCTGTTCAAGCATCTCACCAGATCACAGCTTCTCAGCATCCACACGCTCCAGCAGGAGCACCTTTTTCTCATGAGCTGCAGGGGAATTCTGCATCCCCCCATGCACTTCACGAATTATAGGGGAACAATTTGTTGTATTATAGTCATCACCACAACTTGCAGAAGAATCTCAGCTCTGAGGCCCATAGCACTGCCTCCTTCCCCTCCCTCCCTTGCACTGACCTTGGTGTTGCCATGTTGCTCTCCTCGTGTGTCTCCACCTTTTCCTTTTCTCTGACTCGGGAGAGAATTGGTGTTTGTAGGTTCATTTGTTCTCAAGTTCTATCAATTGAAAATTTTTTGTAGAGTTCTGCAGTGCTGAAAGGTCAATCTCATCCGGGCTCCACATCAGGGAATTGCTTGCCACGCCTCTCGCTGCTGGTCACGTGGTCTCTGCCGGCGTGACACCAGCCACCGCAGCGTCGGCTCTTTTAGCTCCTCTCTTCATGAGGGGTGCCAAAAAAAAAAAAGCTGCTGCTGCCGCTTCTATCCCTGTGTTGCAGTGTGGCAGGCTAGAGGTAATTAGGCAGGCAAAGTCCATCACTGATCGTGCCAAGATGGCGGTAGCCACATGGCCACTTTTGGCCCCGGCTGCCCCAGCAGAAGGGGCCCAGCTGCCCCCTCACCCATAGGAGGGCAGGGAGAAAGAGAGCCTGGTGCACCTTTTTTTCCTTCTTAAATACATCATCACAGAGGCATCACTAACTTCTCTAATTGGGCCAGCCAATATATCAGCCGTCAGAGCCTTTAGGGATTGGCTCTGCTGGACACAGACATTTCGAGGAGCTTCTCTCTCAGAAGCAGCCTCTTTGGCTTCTTCTGCCCCCACTACAAGTTAGATTGTGTTAACCGAACACAGCTTTTCACTGTTTTTTCCTGACAAGTTAGTATCTCATCGTGTAAACAAGCTATATGACGAAGGGAAGTTGTCAGAAACCTTGGTGAGAGCTACTGTCTTACGGAGATGTGTGCAGCAGGAATAACAGCCTGATGGGGAAATGCTGCAGGGTGGAAAAGGTAACTGTGGCTCCTAATGGCTTTATCCTGGCCGTGACACATGCTGTGAGACACTGGATCTCTCATCCTTCAGTAAAGCAACTGTTCGTGACATACACACCCATATTCACCCATTTCTTGGCTGGCCAAGGATGAAGACTGTCAACAGCTGTTTTATATTAACCTCTCCACTTTCAAAACCGGTTGCCTTTACTCTCAGTGAGTTGGTTAGGATCTCTTGCACAGATGTATCTCCTACATATGTCTTTTTTGGTGGCCAAGCCTTTAGAAGTGCTACGTGAATCCCAACAAGAAGAGCTGCAGGCCTGTCTGTTAGCAAATACACAAGGTACTCCAGTTTCTTAGCCAGGGAATTCTTTTCTGTACTTCTTGCCTTTCAGCAAATGGAAGACCTCCAGGGTTTATTAAACAATTTTCAATTATTGTTTGCAATTGTATTTTGAGTATTTCAGCTTGACTTTTCACGTCTATATGTGAAAGTACTCTTTCAACAGAGTAAGAGAGAATCTGGTCTTACAACCTGCTTGTTTGCAATTTCTCATTGAAACAGTGTAATAAAATATGAAGTAAATGACTTCTAGAAGAAGAATACAACACAATATCTGAATGAAGATCTGTATCAAGAACTTCTTGAGAATAAAATTTTGGCTGTGGGAGAAGTTTCTTTTAAAGACCTTAGGAAAATCCCGCCTTTTCTAAAAGAAATTCAAATGGTAAATGTTTGGAGGAAGCCACATTGTCACACCCCAAACGTATCTCAGAATGATCTAATAAAACATGAAGAGTTTTTTGTTCTATCTCTGTCTTACCAATGCTGAACTTTATAGGAGTATAGAGAAAAGTCATCAGAGGATAAAATGATTAATACCTATCATGGGTAATAATGAATTATCATTTTCATTTTGCTTCATCAAACATGGCACTAATTACATTCTAAAAATGTTGTGATTCTCTTATTCTCATGGTAGGTTTTTGTTTCTTGTTACACCAATTATGTACTTGGGTTGACTATAGTAGAGCAAGAACAACTAGAGTAATTCCAATCATATCTTATTACTTTTAAACTGAGTGCTACTCATGCAGCAGAATCCTTGCATTTTTTCAGTCTCCTTCATGAAGACTTAATTCACAGAGCAATTTTTTACTGTTTACCCAGTGAAGTAGGACAATGTGAAATACACTGTTCCAAAAGACAATAATATCCCCATAATCTCTTCTAGTTATTCTGTGCCTTTTGCTGATTCGCTGTTACAGAATTCAATAGGAAATAAATTATTTCAAACACGTATCTTGCAAAAAAAAATCTCAGAAGTGGGCTTACTATAGGTTATGTAAAATTAATGATATCAGTAGTCTGTGGGTTTAAAAAGATGTCGGTTCAAGACATTGTGATAATGTGAGATGGAAAAAAATAATGTATGAAAATGAAAAGTGAAAAAGGAATTTTTTTTGCATTAAAAAGTGTGAGTAGAGAATACTCTTAGCTTTACTTCTAGTTCCCACTGCAAGAAAACTTGGCTGACATGTCCACAGAAAATTAGTGACTGTCTCGTCCAAAACAGAACAAATTTTTGTTTACTATTTTGTCTTTGCAGTAAGTAAGCAATATTCTTAAAATTAAGTCATTGCCTTAGTGGGTAAGAGGGAAGTTTAAGAGAGACATACAGTTTGAAAATACAATAAAAGATGGAAATTTTGAAAAGCGTGGGTTGACAGTTGTGAACTTTATTGAATCCTTTGATTGAGAGTTACTTTGATGTTTGAAGTTAGCAGTAGTGTCTCCAGGATGAGCAGGCTGGTTTTAAAGGGATTATCTTATGTGACTATTACCAATATTGAAGATTGATTCTGTGCTGGATTTATACATTTGTTGACCTACTAATTCTGAGAACTTTTAAAACAAACACTTAAGGAATTAATGGGGTTTTCATTTAAACTCACAAAGACTTTGTGAAGTGGCTTTCTCAGTGAGTGGCTACACAATATGTGTTTAAATAAGACTACCGCTGACAGTGGGCTAAGAAATGAGGTATTTTTAATGCTGGCAAGAGAATCAAATGTTAAAAAAACCCAAACCCAAACTGCATAGCACTATTAAATTGTTCACATGTAGGTCTGGCCACCCACAGCCAAGTTTTAAATTCCTCAACTTAAAAAATTATTTATGATGAATATGTTCGTGTACAACAACCTTCTCTAGTGAATGATAAATGGTAAATGCTGAAGAGTTTTCTTTGAGAAGGAGCTGGATTAGCCAAAAAAGTACTTCTTCCCTCTTCTTCAAGATAGGACTGCACAGATCCTGCCCTCTTAGTTTTTCAAACTGGGCAATTTTAATTTCAGCATGCATGCTGATGTTCAGCTGGTTAGAAGTGTCTAATTATTGTGATTATATGCATGCAGACTTCATCACTTTTTTTTTCCCCCAAATGGAGCTGGCAGTGCAAGATGAGCTTGGCATTTTATCTACTGTATAATTTGCTTGTTTTTATGCTTAGTGTAACAGCTTGCTGAATGAGTTACTGTAGTGAGATGTAGATAAACAGCAAGGGGAGAGTGGGCACCCAGGCTGTCAGGTTCCAAGTGGTCATTGCACATATCTAAAAGACCTATTGAACAGTCAAGGGAAGGCCAAAAAAGTGAGAACAAATTTAGAAGTAACTTCTGCTGCTTGGTCACCTGTTGACACTTGAGTCTTTGCTTTTTCCCTCACGAAAGCAATTTCTCTGTAGATGACTGACATCTGTTGATGAAGATGTCCCCATGGTGGCCAGGTGTATGCTCAGCTGGTATTTCTTTGTGGGCGGTGGCTCCTCATCTGGCAGTGGCTGCTTGGGATACACAGGGGTGTGTGGGGAGGACGTCCATTACCTGGAGTCATGTGCCCTAGCATTTTTGGGATGGAAGCAACCAAGGATGGTGGCATTATTCTGAGAGCAGATCCTGCTGCTACCCTGCCACCAGGGCCACTGTAGGTTTGTTGACTGAGATGTCAACTCTCTGAAAATCTAAGATGACTTTGGTCTAAAAGAAGTATGTAAATATAGTCCTATCTGTCCCACTGGGACAGAGGAGGAGGAGGCATAAGCACCTCAAGGCTCATCTACTGTCAGGACATGGTGGTAGCTCCTTGCTCATCCTGTACTTGATGAGGGGGCTGCCTGTGGGCCTGGCCTGGCCCTTGCTGCTGCTCTCTGCAGTTGCACAGCAGCCCCCTCACCTTTACAGCCTGTGTGTCACAGAGTGTATGCTTGGCTTCAGTTCTGTGTTTACTTCCTTGGTAGCTGCACGTGGTTTGCAGTTTATGTGGAGAAATTTACTGGAGGCCACTGCCACGTTCATTTTAACAGCTTCCTTTGCCACAGGTACCAGATGACGTGACTGTCATCTAGGTGGTGACTAGATGCCAAAGGCTAATGGTTTTGGTTTCTAGCCCCACAGAGAGCTTGTGTCCAGTCAATATTCATAGATGGGGCTGTGCAACTTGAGTCAGACCAGGTGTTATTCCTGGCCAGTGTCCCAGATAGGGGTGAAGGCTCTCCACAGCCACACTTGCTGCAGCCGTGCTTGCTCTTGTGTCAGGGAGCCTCCTTGCTGCTTCTCCACTGCTAGACTCCTCATCCATCTTACCCCTGCTTTGCATACACCAAGGATGAGGGGTGATGCAGTGAGATAACCCAGTCTCAAGACTTGGCCAAGTTGTTTCCAGCATGAATCAAGGGAGGTAAGAATTCTGTGTGGATCAACTTACTGCTTGGGAAGCCGACTTAGTTGCCTGGCATGGGGTCTGCAGCAGGCCAGGAGGCAGCTTTCATGACCTGCAGTAAATGCTTTTGTATGCTGCTTGGGTGGCTCAGCATTGCTTGATTGTTTCTGCACGGGGCCATGCTCTAAAACAGCCTGCCAAGGGCTGTTACAAGCAAGTGACGGGACAGCACATTACAAAACCAGTGCATTTTGCCTGCTTTTTTGGGCATGTCCCTCAACAGAGTACAGGAAACTGTGCTAGGAGCCTTCTTTCTCTCACCAAAGAGGAGACTTCAAACCAGTGCAGCAGCACCTCCTAAATTCTGTTTTTCCACTGGACCTTTTTCTGGGTTAGGAGATAAAAAGTTTGTGATGTTTTCGGTTGTTCTTAAAGCAGGGGCTTGGTTTTATTTGTGTTCCGATTTTATAGCTTTTAGAGTGAACTATGGTAATACATCCAAGGTTTTCTTGCAAGACTGAAGTCTTTGTTCAGGTGGTTTTGGAGAATAAAATGGGTTGTTATATAACCCTGATACTAACATCAGGATGTGGGGTTTATGAAAACCAATGGATATTATGAGACTTGGCAGTAAAATAGTGAAAGGTAGGTTAACATCCCTTCACAATATTGCCTGAAGTAAGCTCATGGAAATTCTCAGTTACCTCTAAAAGGTCACTAGCTTGCAGTAGGAATCCTTGACTTGTGGTAATGCTGCAGTTTATTAATATTTTGTGGTTTTGAAATTTCTAGCATTTCAACAGGAAATTAGTGTTTTCTTATCTGAAATAAAAAAAAAGAAACCCAAACAAACAAACCAAAACAGTCTTTTGGGAGATATTCACAAAAATGAGAATTCTGAAATACCATTGGGGGGGTGTGTGTGTTGAAATGTTGAATTTCAGTAGTGGTGTTAAACGTTAAAAAAATAATTAATAGTTTAAGACACTAAATAGAACTAAGACGTCTACTCTTGTGAATACAAAGATAGAGGGCAAAGCAAGTGACATAGAAATGTCAATGTCATTTTTGTTTAAATGCCTACACGTCTCTACATCTTTCTATGAAATGATGAGCTCTTGACAAAGTGTTTTGGTGGTGTTTGTTTGTGGTTTTTCCCAATTTTAAACGTTTTTTTTTTCTCTAAAGTGTTCATCTTAAGTATTTTTAACAGTCAGTCTTTCTCTGTTCTGCCCCCTTCGCCTTTTCTGATTTTCTCATGTGCCATATGCTATGTGTCTTCCTGCAAGATCACTGGGAATAAATGATATCTAAATATACTTTTTCTCAGTTTTAGCACAGTGTGGCTCTGTTCCTAATTAGGACTTGAATGCTCTTCAGGATAAACACGTTAAGGAATATGATGCCATTTGTGAAATGGCTCCTTTATGAATATAGGAGATGCTTTGAGCCTTCATCAGAATTAGCATTTCTCCAAACCGTCTTAGTATTTCAGCTGAATAATATATCAGCCAAAACCATGGGATATTAAGTAATACGGTTATAAAAGAAATGTTTCTGTTTTTTAATCAGATTCCATTTGCAGAGTATGCTCATATTCTTCTATGAGTTGTATATCCCCTGAATAAGGACTTCAAGACAGATGTATGTTTGGACTGCATTTAAAAATCTAAAGTTGCACTAAGGAAAAGAAATTTCAAAGAAATACACTAACCACATCCAAACTGCCTGTTAAATTTCTTTCGTACCGATAAAAGCAGTTCCTCCCATTGTGTGTGATCTCTAATGTGTTGCTCCAATCCTGGCACAATGAAGGAGCCTTGTCGGTGGGAAGTGTCTGGTTTAATGGAGACCACCCCATGGATTTGTGTGTGCTGCATTGCCCTTTGATCTTGAGTAGGACCTGCTGCTGGCCCCTCAAAGCAGGTGAGCAAGAGTCATAAACTGAGGCAGCTGTTGGAATTGTTGGGTGGAATCGGAAAAGCGCATGTATGCTGCCTGAGCGTTTCCTGGATAGATAAGAGCAGGACGTTTGACTAAGCTGTGTTCTGTCCTGCTCTGAAAAAATTACGAGTTTTCAGTGTGATCTGTTCTTCTATTATTTTTAATTATAATGGGGTCTAGAAATCCAAAAGCAATTTCCACAGTGTTAAATGTAACCGCTAGGGATTCTTGGACAAGCCTGAACCACGCTAGCTCGGATACTACAAATTGTATAGTACAGAAAGGAGGGGGTGATAGCAATGAACAGCAGCTTCATAGTAGTGTAGCTGGGCTGCTTTATCAGCTAGTTCATGTTTCTCTGTATGCTGCAGTTCATGCCATCTAGGCACAGCTACACATCTCCCAAGGCACTGTCCCTTCCCAAAGCTGTAAAATAGATAAAGTGGGGAAGGATTATCAGGATTCTCTGAAGTATAGGGAGTTGTTTGGATTTACTGGCAAGGTCCTGAACAAATTGGAATTTCGTACGTCTCCATCAGGCTCTGATCTGTTAGACAATACAGCCCATTTGTAGCTTGTTCCCTAATCATTCAGTAGATGAAGAACATAGTAGTAAATAAAGGAATGCCAAGAACTGGAAGCCTCTTGATAGAGTGGCGTGTGTGTAGTAAATTCAGGGAATGGCAAGCAAGTTTCCTTTGTCCTCTTGGTTTTTGGGGTGTGCTGCAAGACATAGACTAAGAAAAGGACAAATTTCTCCGTGAGATCCCAAATGCAGCAAAAAGTAGTTTAAACTCTAGATTACAATTATTGCAGCAGGCTGTAGGGAAGTGCAGTATCTTTATGGCTAAATTTGTAGTATTTCTATGAATGCTGAAGCATCTATATCTGGCAGTTGTATGCTGTTTGAAACTCCAGGGTAATCTTTCTTGAGCAGAACTAATAAGAGATGGACTGATAAGAAATAGAAATCTGCTTGTGCTTACAACATGAACTTGATTTTCCACTTCTTTACCATCTTGCCATTTTACTTCCTCTGTTAGTATATGTGAACTACTTTTAGGGGATGTGAACTATTATGGATTTGTAGGTATTCATTTCATTATATTACACTTTTCTGGCAGCAGTTTTTTCCTCCAACAGGGAAGTCTAGAAGTGTAGTAGGTTTTTGTTTTAAATACTGGTAATGAATAAATAAATAAATATTATTCATTTTAAAGTGCATGTTATTTCAGTGTAGATTTCTGGGCTTAATGTTTATATAAAGTGAACAATAACTTCCAGTTTGGGAATGTTATTGTTCCTGTTACTGCAATTTACTGGAATAAATAAGATCAGATTTACTGACTCATTTTAAGGATATTTTGATTCTTTTTTTAATACGTTGAGCAACTCGTTTACTGACTCATTTTAAGGATATTTTGATTCTTTTTTTTATACATTGAGCAACTGTTCTGGGTTGTTGTTGTTGTCGTTGTTTATTATTACCAATTATTCTGTTACTACTCACATCATACTTGGCAGCTATTTCTGTCCACCTTACATACCATGCTGTTCTGGATCTGTGCTTGTGGGTGGGTGTTTTTTGCTAGCCATTTTTTCAAGACTCATGTTAAATCTTTTTCCTATCATTACATCTACCATTCTCCAGCTTCCTAATGAGATGCATTAGTGGGAATGTTCTTCTATAACTGAATTGGGATATAGAATTTTGCTTTATTTGTGTACCTGACATGAATTCTGTAGGTCCAGGAGGTAGTGTGTGAGAACTGAGTGTGCTGCTGGACCTACCTGCATAGAGCTGGGTCTAGCTACACCTACAGACCTTGAGAGTCCCAGGTATCTAGTAGGACTGCACAAGAATTTAATAAAATTTCCACCAGACTTCCACCAAAGACAGACAAATAGTAGTAGGAAAGGCTGGTCTGTGGGGAGTAAGAAATCTGGTCATTGAAGTAGAATTTAGATGTGAAGGATATGTTGTACATGAAAATCCAGACCTTACAGTGTCTTTGTGTGCCATTATTAAAATTCTGTGCAATTATTAAAATTCCCTTTTTCTAATTCTTATTAGACCTCTCTTTTCCTCAGTGAGGTCGTTGTTGCATTTAAGCTGTGTAATGCATTAACTAGATTAGTGCTATGTAATCTTTATCCTCTGCCACTTTGAGGAGAAGGTATGCTGGATGTTGCTGCCCTGAATCCAGTCCCAGAACTTGTTCCTGCAGAGATTCTTGATGCCTTCGAGACTTGATTGGAGAAAGGAAGCATAACATAATTAAAAACAAACAAACAAAGCAACTCCCTTTCCCCAAAAACAAAGCTCTTCTGGTATTGACTCACTGTAGGCATATTTAACTGAAAATTTAATGCAGTCTTAGTCTTCGGACAAGTTTTACTATATGACCACCTGTTTGAATAAGCTTTTGTGGAAGACAAAATAGGCACCTGCATCAAAATCTGTTAAAATATTGATCAGTGAAAAAAAACCCTTGCAAGAGAGGACTGGTTCGTTGACTCTAGTTGCTGCTGTTACAGGCATATCACATCATAATACAGTGCTCATGTGTTAACCAAACTCTGTAAGGTTCTTGCCTCTACTGTACCCATCTGATGTCTTTCTTTCCTGGTGGTAAGGAGCATTCCAATTTCTCACACATGCTCTTGGTGGTTTAACCATACTTGGTTCTAATCCCGGTTAAAATAGTTGAAAATTTAAGTAGTTCTTGTCTTTTTCAAGATTTACTGTATCAGTGAAAGGAAAATTTACAGTCCTCTCAGAATGCAAAGACACGGAGCTCTTTCTGGTGTCCTGTCACAAGAGGAGTTGCCTCTCCCCTCAACCATTTGCTTGGTGAGGCCTTTAGACTTAATGCTGAGGATTTTTGTATCTGGGTCTTAGGTGAAATAATGACTCATGTAATAGTCTGGTCTCTATAGAACCCTCATTTTGTCTCTCATAACAAGTTTCTTACCCACATTAAAATTATTCATTTCCACCTCCAGCATCCTCAACAACACTGGTGCATGTTTTAGGGTACTCGGCTGTGTTAAAACTAACATTTCTTTCACCTGAAGCTAATATTTCCCTCATCTAGAAAATGAGCTACAACACTGAGAAATAAAGTCATGTTGGTCTGATGTGATTTTTCTCCTTGGTGTTGCAAGCTGATGTTGTGTCTTATTTTGCTTTCCTTTAGACTTTCTTTAATGATGCCTGCCTTTACAATGTGTTCCAATGCCCTGTGTTTCTACTGAGGTGTTTTTTTTTCTGAGCAGTAGTTGCCTGGATGACTTGGCTTTGCTTGCCGCTTCCTCTGCCTTGTATTTTTTCAAATCTAGTTACTGTGTTTATTGAATATTTTCAGATCATGCACCACCTTACACTTAATAGTTTTATTAAAGCCCTTGCACCTAGTCCTGCAATTTCATTTGTCTGTTCTTTAAGAATCTACTGACGACGATTATTGAGGTTTTTCTAGTTTTGAGTGGATTAAGGTCTTTGAGTTTTGCAGCTATTTTCATGTTCTTTGCCTTACAGGCATCTTGAATTTCCCAGGCTGTAAAATAATAAAGCTAATTCCATTTTGAGACTATTGAAAGTCGGCTGTAGGGCATCTTGATGTTGGATGCTCTGCACAAGTGTTGTGGGATGTTTAAGTGAAATTTTCATTTCACTGTTTCAAAGTAAGCATAGCAATGCCATGGAAAACATAAAACAGAGTCTTCATTTCCTTTTTCACCCTAATGGAACGTTTCTCCTGCTCTTCCTCTACATGGCTGTGTGCTCGTTCATGCTAAGCAGGAGTGGCAATAATTCCTCTTCCCAGTGCTCACTCCATCATTCAGTGATGTACCATCCAAGAGGCAACACTGCCAGGCACCTTGTCCTTTTGCCCAGAAAGGAAGTTGTGCTTGTGCTGCTGCTGTGCTGAACTCTTTGAATAAAAAAAACCAAAACAGGCAGCTATTTATCTGCTATGTCTCAGGATTTTGCAAGGACAAAAGAGGCAAAGCCACACATCTGGGTAATGAAATGTGGTATTTCTCAGCAGTTGATAAACCCCAAAAGATGTTCTCTGAAATATGTGTAGTAAGGGTAGGAATAGGTTAGATGTGAATGATTAGAGAGATCCAGACTGACTCACTCAGACATATTTAAATGACTTGTGTAGTTTCTGGTTCACAGTGTATTAAAGTCCATTCAGATTCATGAACAGCATTTTCCCAGCTAGTGAGGTGAGTGAAACCAGTTCATTTCTGGTTTCCCTGGGGAATTACAGAGTGGGTAAGAATAGCTAAGATAAAAAGATCAAGCCACCACAAAAAAGTGTATTTGAGGAAGAGTTGTGATTTTGCGTGGTGACAAGTTCTCTTAAAATAAAAACATTTTAAAAAACTGAAGCTCAGCAGATGGCTACATAATCTGTTGTTGAGACTGTAAAGATGGAGGCTGAGGGGACTTCTGGAAGAACCTGACATGCCCTGACAGAGGATCAGTAGAGTGTTTCTCCTTTCCTCAGGTCTTTCCTTGCCTTCCATCTGCCCTTCCCAAACCCTAGGGAGCAGATACAAACCCCATTAAATTCAGGCTGCTGTTAACAGAGGGAGGGTGGAGGGCTGTAAGCAAGTAAAATTTTTGAAGTTCATGAAGTGTCAACTCCCTAGTAATTGCTTTTTTCTATTCCTTTTTTCTCCTGAATTCATCTGGGGGCTAGGACTAAATCTTAAAAAACTTAAAAAAAAAAAAAAAAACAAACAAACCAACAATAAAACCCTTAAAATTTTAAAGATCTAAAATTATTTCAAGATTTTAGAACATAGAGTTTTAGAATCAGAAGAAGTGAGGAGGCAAGGGTTGTCCTTCTGAACAGGAGAATTTAGGAAGTGAGGACAATGCTATTGCTTAAACAACTGCCTGCTTGGATTGCTGTTGGAGAGGCTTGTTGGACTCTAATGTTTTTTGTCATTGCCAAGCCAACTTCTTTTAGCCTTTCATAGAGCAGAAAAGGAAAGCTTCGCTCACATTTTGAGGAGTATTTGAAACCTACTGTTGCCTCAAGCTTTAGCTTCCTGTGCTGTGCGGTAGAGTGTCTGATAATGAAAGATGAAAGCTTTCTATTTTTGTCCTGTGAATGTAGCTCATGTTTCATGGGCCAGATTGGTTGGTTTTTGTGTGTTCCCTTTTGCTGCTGCCTTTATCGTGGGGAAGGGGGAAAGAGGGAATAGCAAGTTCACCCAGGTGCTAAATTTAGAGTGGTTATGTGTGTGTCTGAGATCTTTCCAGCTTTTTAGACTCAAGGCACCTGAAGAGGCAGAATTGTGACCAAGCATGTTGAAAGGACAGTTCCTGGGCACCAGAAACTCTCTTGTCCTTTACCCCAGTGAATCTCGCAAGCGGCAAATCTGTGCACCTTGTGAAAGCGAAGGCAATTTTTCTCTCCTTGTCCTTTGAAGTGTACGCTTCATACATAGCTGTTGGTGGTGTGGTCTGATCTAGTCAAACTTACAGTATGCATTCAAAAAAATTATGATTGATTCTGGGTGTTTTACTTCTGTATGCCTGGTACACTAAAGAACTTGATACAAAAATTTTTGTTTGCATAGAAGTATTCTCAGAGAAGAGGGACGGGGGATTTGTGGGTGTCTTTGCTAGCTATGCATAGTGTAGAGAAGATGTTAAATAGGAAAGGGCTAGTGCAAAAAGAGGACATAGAGGAGAGGCCATGATGTACTGTACCTTGCATGTCACACATTTTCTGCCTTGAATTTATTTTGGAAACTTGCTTATCTGAACTGTAGTTATCCAAGCATTTTTGGTGTCTAAGTATAAAAGCAAAATATGCTTTGTACTTTCTTTCTTTAAGACCTATAGCCTAGCTGTAGAATTAATATTTTTTTCATTATAGTTGTTTTTATTGGATTGTTCTCCTACCTCACTGTGCTCTCAGATGTTGGTATTTCCACTTTCTTTTTTAGGATGATGGAGACCTTCATTAAAAAACATTTCTGCACATGTGTTACGGAATGAAATGCCATATCTGTTCACAGTATATTCCTGCTGTAGGAATTTTTCTGTGGAGACAGAAGCCTGCATACTTGTGTGTGCAGTGTGAAGTCCTTCAGAGGAGAAGCACTGTGCTTCCGCACGCACCCCTGCTACAGTCCAGCTTGCAATTCTGACTGCAAGCCCCAGCCAACAAGTTTTATTGCTCATCTTTTCATCTCTTTCTCCGTCAGCTGCTCACTTCCCAACCTGCCAGCATAACTCCTCTGCAAGTGTGATGTGTGGGAGGGAATAACGGCTTAAGCTGTTCTGGCGGAACTCAGGTTGAGTGAATGCTACTGGATTTCACCTTCTCCTGAGCACTGGCACACCTGGACAGCATTCCACACCAAGGATGGCTAAGATTCCCTGCAAAATAGTGCTGTTTTCCCTACAAAATAGTTAGGGTTGTTAACACTGGTAGTAGATGCTGCTATTTGTGATGGCGTGCCCAAGCTACATCTTCAGAGTGCGAATGGCTAAGATGTTCAGCACCATGCTGCCCGGTTCAAAATGAGCTGGCTAACAGCCTTGGCATGTTGACAGTAGGTCCTACTTTTTGTGATGACGTTATCCAAACTACCGTCTTGTAGAGCCAGGTGTCATGTTCTGTTTTCAAAAAAAAAAATCACACTGGTGCTGCTGACAACAGGCAGCAGCTTCCAGGTAAATCTGCTGGGTTGCAGGTAAGTGTGAGGAGAGTTCAGCTTCTGAATGCTTTCATACAGCATCAGCAGCTCCTTGTCAGGCCCTACGTGCGTAGCACAGCGAGGAGCACTCAGCTGCTCGGGCAGCCCTTCCTGCTGAGAGAGGTGGTGTTCTGTGGAAAAAGACGTGTCTCACGTGGAAGGCTTTGTTCGCCTTCTTGAGTGTACCTTATTTTCTGGAAAGCAAGAGCTGCACTAGGGCATGTGCAGCCATCAGAGGTTTCGTTGCTTTGAGTAAGTGAAAAGATTCATAGTGGTGCTTTTTTTATGGCAAATTCCAAGACTAGGAAGATGAGAATAGAGCACAGATAGTGAAAAGTGAGGCTTTGTACTTCATGTTTGCTCTGCAATATGAGCTCAGTGCTTGTTTTCACCTGGTTATGAAAATATGAAGCTTCTTAGGTTTTGCTGTTTCATACTTACAAGACAGCACAAAGAGCATCTTACAGTGTATCTTTTTGATCCTGTTTGCTATAATTCAAAGAACTGTATTCATGTTTATATGTCCAGAAGACATAAAAGTACATTTTAATCTCAGTCAAAATGACAAAAAGGAGTATATTTTGGATATCTGCATTTGGAGTATACTTGAAGTGAGTTGCTTTGTTCTCCATGTGTTCTGAGACAGAACAGGTTGTTACACGGGACCTTTGCACTGTCTCTCCACCTCTCCCAGCAGTTTAGGAAGCTCCTGAAGCGTGGTCTGATACACGCCTGAACCTGCATCTTGGTAAACAATGCTAATTAAGTGCAGTCATTGATGGGAGCCAGAGAGGGAGAATCAGGTGTGGTTTGTGTGGAGGATGCAATTAAAGAGGCCCTGTGCCTTGCTATGGAGGGATAGCATTTGAGGGTAACTGTGTGTGCACACGTGTGCATGTTCCCGAGTAATTGTCTCCAGGAAAGGAATTGCAGAAAGCTGACCAGATTTCTGGCTAAACAGTTCCTCAGTCTGGTTAAGCTATTGCAGGTGGGTCATTCACAAAAATAATGGTTTGTTTTCATACCGTCAGTTACGTCTGCCGTGCTTGTTTAGCATGAGATAGAGAGCTGTTTTGAAGAGCATTGCAGGCTGGTTTTGTTCAGCTTCGTACCTGCAGCTGTTGCTTTTCCACATGCACAGATTTTTTCAACACTGATGGAACTAAATATTTTTCTTCTTAAATGAAATGTGTTCACAACTTAAAAAAAAAAAAATCCTCAATAAGCCAGGTTCCTGGTGGCTACAGGTTTGCTGGAGAAAGGCCAGTGGGGCTCTCTGACTGAATATAAGAATTGGAAAGCATGAACACGTAAATCTAGAGATAGGAAATGCTGCTACTTGGCTACTGTAGGGGTTTGGGT
>VWPU01011729.1:0-15821 GCA_013398955.1 Callaeas wilsoni
CAGGAAGATGGCACCCAGGTGCTTCCCCCAGGGAATGAGGGTGCTGGAGATGCAGGAATATTCCACCTGGGTGGCTGCCTCAAGGGATAGGGGGTACTGGGGGAACAGGAACCTGGTGCCTGCCCCTGCAGGACTGCAGCCATGGAGGGAGGGAGCAGGCCTGGGAATAAGCCCTCACAGCCCTTGGAAGTGTCTGAGACCCCAAGGGCAGCACCCTGGTTATAGCTTGGTGTTCCCCACCCTCGGACTTTGCCCATGGCAAGGTCAAGGGTGTGAATGTCCCTTGTAAAGCCTGGTGGAGTGACTTTAAACACGGGAGATGGCCCCTGCCGTGGCACAGACACACAGCTGAGGGGGAGAGCAGCTGCTTTGGGTTCAGATCACAGTGTCCCACCTGCCGGGATGGGTCTTGTGGAATTGGGGGCTTTTCCAGCCCTCCTGGAGCCCACCTGCAAGGGAGTGTGTGCCAACAATGCCTCCCCTCTGTGGGGCTGGGCACTCTGACAGTCTCCAGCCCCTCTCCTTCTTCCCATCTGTAGCTCGGGCTGGACATGGAAGAGCTGGAGGAAATCGAGGAGGATGCTGGGCTGGGCAACGGGGGTCTGGGCAGGCTGGCAGGTGAGTGAGCCCCCCAGGTGGTGGGCACATCCCTGAGGGCTGAGCATCCACTATGGGAAGTACCTGATCCTGGGAGGTTATTGCTCCAGCCTTTCCAGCACGGAGCAAGGTGCTGGGCAGCTGCTGGCCCCGGCTCCTGTCCCTGGGGGGCTCGTGGCTGTCCCAGGGAGAAGAATCCATCTCCCAGGGCTCCGAGGGGGGCCCAGCTCACTGCTCTCCTCTCTCCTGGGCAGCCTGCTTCCTGGACTCCATGGCCACGCTGGGGCTGGCAGCCTATGGCTACGGCATCCGCTACGAGTACGGCATCTTCAACCAGAAGATCCGGGATGGGTGGCAGGTATGGATGGAGATGCGTGGCCCTCCACGTCCCCTGGCACAGCTGGAAGCCCACGTTCACCTGCTCCCCCTTAGGCTGGGGTGTACAGACACTTCCCCTCAGCCTGGAGGCTGCTGCCGCTGTGATATTTAAAATTTAGCAGACATTTTCTTGGAGAAATTTAACTTCTTAAACCAGTGCAAGCTCACAGCATCCATCCCTTGTCCCCAGCCACAGCATGCCTTGCTCAAGGCCACCCCAAGAGCTGCTCCATGGCTGCCTGGAGCCGGTGAGGATGGAGCAGTTGTGTCCCTGCTCCTCATGGAGCAGGGGTGGAAGAGGCTGATTTGGACATGGAACTTTAGCAGTGCACTAAGAGAAACCTTGGGTTTGTCCCCATCCCCGTGGAAGGCACGGATACCCCGGAGTTCAGGGTGATGCCTCCAGCCTCACCCTGCGGTGCCAAAATCCAGGTTTAGGGCAAAAATCCAGACTTAGAGCATCCTCCCCTTTCCCGTGAGCAGCCAGAGCCTTTCCCAGCCATCCTGCCCCAGCCATCCTCCAGCTGGGGAGATCCCCGGGGCTGGGTGACCCCATCACTGCTCTGGGTCCCTCTGGCAGGTGGAAGAAGCCGATGACTGGCTCCGGCACGGCAATCCTTGGGAGAAAGCCCGTCCCGAGTACATGCTGCCCGTGCACTTCTACGGCCGGGTGGAGCACTCAGCCTCTGGTGCCAAGTGGATCGACACCCAGGTGAGGGCTGGGGACAGGAACATCCCTTGCATGGCTTGTCCCATCATTTGGGGGGCTCTCCCTGGCTGGCTGCACCCCAGGAATGAGTCCTGCGGAATCCCTGTCAGGAAGGTTGGGCTGGGATGGAAGAGGCAGCGGTGGGGCAAGCTTGGGAGGAGATGGACACAGGGATGGGGAAAGGTTTGGCTGCTCCACATCTGCAGCCAAACTCTCCATCCCTGGAAGTGTCCAAGGCCAGGCTGGATGGAGCTTGGAGGAATCTGGTCCAGTGGGAAGTGTCTCTGCCCATGGCAGAGGGGTGGAACGAGATGGACTTTAAGGTCCCTCCCAACCCAAACCATTCTGGGATTCTATGAAATACCAAAAGCAACTCCAGCAGGTCTGTTCGTGATGGCAGCCCTGAATTAATCCTAAATTAAGCTGCTCCTGACCTTTACAAGCCCCTCTCCATGCCCTGAGCACTTCTGGCAAACACCAGCCAGCAGGCAGGCAGAGCCAGAGGGATGTCCCCGTGCAGGGGTGACCAAGGACGTCCCCACCCGTGCAACCCCCGAAGGTGGACACCACCCTGAGCTCACCCCTGAGCGGGACGCTCTGTGGGATGGGAGGGCTCCAGGGGGAGCATGGGGGGATCCCAGCCCAATTCCAGCTGCCCTGGGGATGTCACAGGTGGTGCTGGCGCTGCCCTACGACACCCCCGTGCCCGGGTACATGAACAACACCGTCAACACCATGCGCCTGTGGTCGGCCCGCGCGCCCAACGACTTCAACCTGCGCGACTGTAAGTGGGAGCTGGGCGGGATGGGGAGAGCTGAGGGGGTCCCACGCTCACCTCGTCCCTCTGCTCCTGCCCAGTCAACGTTGGGGACTACATCCAGGCCGTGCTGGACAGGAACCTGGCGGAGAACATCTCCCGGGTGCTCTACCCCAACGACAACGTGAGTCGGGGTATTTTAGGGAGTCCGTGTTTTAGGGATGGATAAAGAGTGCCCAGATGGAGGGGGAAGGGGAGCAGCCCCTCCCTCCAGGACGCTGCAGAGATGTTTTTAGTTGTGTTTCAAGCTTCCTGCAGTGCTTGATGAGGGTTGCAGCCTCTCACAGACAGGATGAGTCTGTTCTCCCGAGCTTTGCCTGGAGCGAGTGGGGATGAGCAGGTCCTGCTGCAGAAATGTTCATTGAGTCTCAAAATATAGCATGAAGACAAACTGCTGAATGCTGCTGGTGTTACCCTGGTGGCCCTTTGCAGCCCTGGGACCAGAGGTTGTGCCTCAAATTGCCCTTTGCACCTCAGCCCTCTTGCTCTGGGAGTTCTTGCCAAGCTGGTACAGAGGGATGGTGGGATGCACAACCCTTCCCTAGCCACAAACCAAGCTGTGGAGCAGGAAAAAGAAGAAAAGGGAAGCTCTCCTTGCTCTGCAGCTTGTTTGTGGCAGGTCCTGATGGTGTTTTTCCCATTTAATCCTCCTCCAGCCTTCTCAGCTGGTGGGGAGAGCTTGGGGGCACTTCAGCTCCAGCAGTGAGGTTGTCTCCTGCAGCTTTTCCTTTGCAGACCAGCAGGTTGATGTTTTGTGCTGCATGAACCGTGGTTAAATCCTTGTCTCAGAAATAGCTCCTGGGTGTTACAGCTCCTATGGCTTCCCTTCCCATTGTCCTGGTACCTTTCCTTGCAGCCAAAAAGTTCAAACCACGGAGAACAGGTTTTGACAATGCTCAGCTGGGATTTAATCTGTTTGTACCAGCACATCCCAAACCCTTGTGCTGGAATCTGGGAAGCGAGAAGAGCTTGGGATTACAACTGATGCTGGGGGAAGCACGGAGGGGTCACACCTTGGGAACACCTTTCCCCGGGAAGTGCAGTGAATCCTGTAGGAATCCTGCAGTTCCCTGCTCTTCTGCCCACAGTTCTTCGAAGGGAAGGAGCTGAGGCTGAAGCAGGAGTACTTTGTCGTGGCTGCCACCCTCCAGGACATCATCCGCCGCTTCAAAGCATCCAAATTCGGGAGCACGGACAGCGTCCGGACCGTGTTCGATTCCTTCCCGGACCAGGTACGAGCCAGGGTTGTTCTGACCTGTGCCTTGGAGTTTGTTTCAACACCTCCCAGGTGCTGCAGAGGTTTGTGGGCCCTCCGTGGGGTCCCCGGTGTCCCCTCTGTGTCCCCACGTGCCACCCTGCTCTCCCAGGTCGCCATCCAGCTGAACGACACACACCCCGCCATGGCCATCCCTGAGCTGATGAGGATTTTCGTGGACATCGAGAAGCTGCCGTGGGATAAGGTAGGGACACCCCACCTGGCCCCTGGCTCTCCTCCACCTGCACCCACCTGCCCACGGTGGAGGAGCCGATTTTGTGGCTGCTGGGAATGATGTGGAGCAGCCTGGCTGGGTTTAACTGGTGTGGACTGGGAGGATCTGGCTGGGCTGTGCTGCTGGGTGTGGTGGGTTCTGGTGCTACTGAGCACTGGGCTCTTCCCTGCCAGGCCTGGGACATCACCAAAAGGACCTTTGCCTACACCAACCACACGGTGCTTCCCGAGGCCCTGGAGCGCTGGCCCGTGGACCTGGTGGAGAAGCTGCTCCCCAGGCACCTGCAGATCATCTATGAGATCAACCAGAGACACCTGGACGTGAGTGTCTGGGAGCCTGCTCCGGAGAGGGAGACGGGGTTGTACGGTCAGGATGAGGGGCATGCACCAGCTGATGATGCTGGGTGTGTGGCTGGGGAATTCCAGCTGTTTTTTTGGGAAGGTGATATGTAGGACAGCCCTCTCCCACCAGCACATTTGCATCCTGCAGTTAGTGACTGTTGAGAGGCTTCAGCCATTGCTCCAGGGACTTGAGAGCTGGCATTTCTTTGCTTCCTAAATGCTAAATTCACCCTGGGAAAGATGATGTTGGGAGTGCAGAGGAGATGGTGGTTTGACCTCCTGGTCTGGCAGCACGAGGCTTTTGCCAAAATGGCCTCACTGGCCAAGTGTGTGTCCCCAAACCCCTCCCTGGGGATCTGGGGGGGGGGTCCTTCTATCTGGAGACATCCATGTTGGGAAAGGGCACCCTTTGGAGGGGGTTTGCACTGTCACAGCAGAGTAAAAACCACCTCTCTGGCTGGTGTCAAAGGCACTGGGGACATTGCCATGGCTCCTCCTCGTGAGCCATGGGGTGGGACATCCCTCAGTGCCACCACCTCTCACCGCCTCTCCGGCTCCACCGGCAGCACATCGCGTCCCTGTTCCCTAACGACACGGACCGGCTGCGGAGGATGTCCCTGATCGAGGAGGGGGGCACCAAGAGGATCAACATGGCCCATCTCTGCATCGTGGGCTCCCACGCCGTCAACGGCGTGGCCAAGATCCACTCCGAGATCGTCAAGACTCAAGTGTGAGTGAGAGGAGGGAGGCGGTGGTGGGTCGCCCTCGCCTTTGAAGGGGCGTTGGTGCCAGGCGGGCGAGGCTGGAGCTGTGCCATCCTCGCCCTCGCAGCTTCGAGGACTTTGCGGCGCTGGAGCCGGAGAAGTTCCAGAACAAGACCAATGGCATCACCCCGCGGCGCTGGCTCCTGCTCTGCAACCCGGGGCTGGCGGAGCTCATCGCAGAGGTATTGGCGTGGGGGGAGCGTGCTGCGCCCGCTGACCCTTCCCTGCTGAGCCCAGGGTGCCGTGAGAACCTCAAGCATTTACATCTTCTGGATGGTTGAGGAGTTGAGGGTCCGAGGGAGGGGATTCTGCCCCTCTGCTCCTCTCAGGTGAGACCTCACCTGCAGAGCTACCTTCAGCCCTGGGGTCTCCAACATCACAAGGATGTGGAGCTGCTGGAGCAAGCCCAGAGGAGGCCACAGAGACGCGCCGAGGGCTGGAGTCCCTCTGCTCTGGAGCCAGGCTGGGCGTGTTCAGCCTGGAGAAGAGAAGGCTCCAGGGAGACCTCAGAGCGCCTTCCAGTGCCTAAAGGGGCTCCGGGAGAGCTGGAGAGGGACTTGGGACAAGGGATGAAGTGACAGGATAAAGAGGAATGGATGTAAACTGACAGAAGACAGGGTGAGATGGGTTATTGGGAAGGAATTCTTGGCTGTGAGGGTGGTGAGGCCCTGGCACAGGGTGCCCAGAGAAGCTGTGGCTGCCCCTGGATCCCTGGAAGTGTTCCAGGCCAGGTTGGACACAATCAGGTCTAGTGGGAGGTGTCCCTGCTCATGGCAGGGGGTTGGAGCTAGATGACGTTCAAGATCTCTTCCATCCCAAAGCATCCCACCATTAGCATGTGCCCTTGCTCCCGTTGCAGAAAATCGGGGAAGACTACGTGCGGGACCTGAGCCAGCTGACCAAGCTGCACGAGTTTGTGGACGACGACCTCTTCATCCGGGAGGTGGCCAAAGTGAAGCAGGTGAGGGCCGTGGGCAGGGGGGACGCAGAGAGCGGGGGCTGACGTTTCCTGGGGGCTGACGTGGTCCCTGCCCTGGCCCAGGAGAACAAGGTGAAGTTCGCGCTGTACCTGGAGAAGGAGTACAAGGTGAAGATCAACCCTTCCTCCATGTTCGATGTGCACGTGAAGAGGATCCACGAGTACAAGCGGCAGCTGATGAACTGCCTGCACATCATCACCATGTACAACCGTAAGCCACCACGCCCCGAGGGGACAGGCTGTCCCAGGGCTGCACCAGCATCCCTGTGCCCCCCATCCCACAGTAACACTGCTGTTTTCTCCAGGAATCAGGAGGGATCCTGCAAAGCTGTTTGTGCCGAGGACGGTGATCATTGGAGGCAAGGTAAGTTGGGTTGAGAGTTTGAGACATTTTGGAGGAAGTCCTTGGAAGTGTCCTGGAGGGTGTGGGTGCAGATGTCTCATGGGGCCACGTTCTACAACTCCCTGACAGGAGGGTACAGCTGGCAGGGGTCGGTCTCTTCTCCCAGGGAGCGAGGGACATGACAGAGGAAACGGCCTCAAGCTGTGCCAAGGGAGGTTTAGATAGGATAAGAAAAATTTCTTCATCAAAAGGATGGTCAGGCATTGGAACAGCTGCCCAGGGCAGTGGTGGAGTCCTCATCCCTGGAGGAACTTAAAAGCCATATGGATGTGGCACCTGGGGACACGGGTCAGTGGTGACCTTGGCAGTCCTGAGGAACAGTTGGATTCGATGATCTTAGAGGGCTTTTCCGACTTAAACAATTCCGTGATTCCATGGGTTTATGTCCATGAAGTTGTCCAAGAAGCACTGTTTCAACCCACGCAAGTTTGGGCAGGGCTTGGACAACCATCTGCTGTCTGTGGTCATGGAAGCCCCCAAAAACATTGTGGTGTAGCACCTGTTGGATTAGGTGATGGGAACAGGGATGAACCTGTTGCTCCCTGGACATGTGGGAGCTGAGTGTGCCTCACCTGGCCCTGGCACCAGCCCTCCTGGCTCACCCGTGGCTTTTCTCCCAGGCTGCCCCAGGATACCACATGGCTAAAATGATCATCAAGCTCATTAACGCCGTGGCTCAGGTGGTGAACAACGACCCCATGGTGGGCAGCAAGCTGAAGGTCATCTTCCTGGAGAACTACAGGGTGTCTCTGGCAGAGAAAGGTACCCGGGGTGGGACACGCTGTGGAGAGGGGATGTCCCTCCATCCTGTGGATCCCACCATGCTCCTTCAGCAGGAAACAAACCCAAAGCTGGTCACCATGAGCCCCTTGTGTCCATGTGTTTTGTTGGCAGTGATCCCTGCGACCGACCTGTCAGAGCAGATCTCCACAGCGGGCACCGAGGCCTCAGGGACGGGCAACATGAAGTTCATGCTGAACGGGGCTCTGACCATTGGCACCATGGATGGAGCCAACGTGGAGATGGCCGAGGAGGCTGGAGAGGAAAACCTGTTCATCTTCGGCATGAGGGTGGAGGATGTCACGGAGCTGGACAGGAAAGGGTGAGGGCTGGGGATGCCACAGGGCTGCCACCTCAGGTACCGGCAGCAGCACCATTTCATAGCCTCCTTCCCTCCAGGTACAATGCCCAGCTCTACTACGACCGGCTCCCCGAGCTGAAACAGGCTGTTGACCAGATTAAAAGTGGCTTCTTCTCCCCTAAAGACCCCAACCTCTTCAACGATGTGGTCAACATGCTCTTCCACCACGACAGGTGAGACCTGGGGTGCCATCCGTCCCCTGGGCTGGGTCTCTCCCATGGCCACATCGGGGTGGGACCACACTGCACATGGATGATGCTCCTCAGGCATGGACTTTCCATGAATGGCCGTTGTCGCATTAATGCCTTTGGGTGCGCAGCCCTTCCAGACGATTTTAGGCATCTCAAGGGCTTTCCTGGCCAGAGCGCTGGTCAGCCATGGGCATTGGGATCAGAGAAATGCTTTCCCTGCGTGGCCTCCCGGGGCATCCAGGGTTCTCTACCAACAAAACTTGGGGAGGGGAAATTTGACTGGAGGCTTTGTGTTGGAGGACACGTGTCAGAGGTTGGATTAGATCGATGTCTCGATCCGTTTTTGGGATTCTCGGAACTCCTGGGTGTGGGTGGTTGGGGTCAGGCCTGGCTTTCTGCTGAGGCCGTGCCCGCACCCTCCAGCCTGGCAGAGCTGTCAATCATGGCACCCTGGTGGGCGGGGTTGTGCTAACCGAGCCCCTGATTGGCCGAGCTGCCAGTCAATCACGGGAGCAGTACTAACCAGCCTCTGATTGGTCGAGCGACCAGAAGTCCCGCCTAGGGGGAGGGGCCCGTGAAGCCACGAGTATAAAAGGGGCTGAGGGCGAATGGCAGTTGCCCGGCTCTGACATTTTCCTTGGCGTTTTTATCTCGCGCACGCTGGAACCAAGGAATGGGTAGCTGTGTGGTTTTTTTCTTTACCTTTTCTGTCTTTCTCTCTCTCCTTCTCGTAATCCTTTTTTTATGGAGCTTTTTGCATAACATAGCATGTTAAGGTTTTAAAGGTCTCGTGGTTAAATGGGCTAAGCAAGTGCTAAATAAATTCTAACTAAATGCTTAATACTAAATTTATGCTAAGTAATGCTAATATGTGGTTTTACGTTGAATTCAGTGTTGTATTTACTCCTTTTGCCTGAAGTTTCCTGAGTTTTCTCTATTTTTGCCAGTAAACTTCTGTGTGATTTTCACCTCACGAGAATATCTGGTGGGGATTTCTCCTTTGCACCAAAACAGAGCAAAGGAACCTTAAGTTTAACCCCTGGATTTGAGGGTCCGGGATGTAACAATGCCCCGGATCAGGCAGCCTGCCGTGCTCCTACATTCCCGTTTCTCCTGACTCCTTTCTTCGCTGCTGCAGGTTTAAAGTCTTTGCAGACTACGAGGCTTACGTCAAGTGCCAGGAGAAGGTCAGCGAGCTGTACCTGGTGAGTGCCAGCCCGGGGACGGGGCAGGGAGCTGGGACACAACCTCCCATCCTGGAGAAGGGATGTGCACAGAGATGGGGTCCCTGTGCTGCTGCAGGGGATCCCTGGCTGAGAGCCTCCCACCCCATCCCACCCCTCTCCCTGCAGAACTCCAAGGCCTGGACCAAGATGGTCATCAGGAACATCGCGGCGGCCGGCAAGTTCTCCAGCGACCGCACCATCAAGGAGTACGCCCGGGACATCTGGCACGTGGAGCCCTCGGACCTGAAGATCCCCCCACCCAACGAGCCCCGGGACGCGGGGCAGGACAAGACCCCCAATGGCACCGCGGCGTAGGGGCCGGAGCGGCGCCGGCCGGAGCCAGGGGACGCGAGCGCTGTAAAATTCTCTGCTGTCTGAGTCTCTGTGTCGCTGCTGCTGGCTTTCCGTCGGGGTGGGCAGAGGGGGAGGGATTTTTATAACGTAAGTGTCGTGCGGAAAGCGAAACCACGTCGCCCTGTTGCTTGCGTTAGGTGCTAAAAATAAAAAAGTGCCATTGGAGTCCAAAGGGGGCTGTTTGCTGAAGGCTAAAATTAGGGTTGGCTTTGCTTCCACCAGTGCTCACGCAGGAAGAGGGCTGGCCGGGGGTGGGGTGAGAAGCACAGCTGGACACAGCTGGACACAGCTGTCTGGGCCCTCACAGGTGCTGCTGAAGCAGGATAGGGGTCTGCCAGCCCTGAGGCACCAGTGCCAGGCCCATGTACCCCCCCAAATGTCCCACGGGATGCTCTCAGTTGTGGCTCTGGTGACCCGCACCACATCGGTGTCTCCATCCCTCGAGTAACCTGCAGCATCCTGGAGGCAGAGGGTGGCTTAAAAGTTTCTCAGTAGTTTTTATTACTTACAGCAGTAAGTTCAGTGCCGTGGAGAGGTCCTGGAGTGGATTTGAGGGAGCATGGGATCGAGGCAGGGCAGCAACTGGCATCACTTCATGTTTAAGAAGTCTCTGCAACAAGATGTAATAAACTTACGCTGTGTCACTGACCCTCCTGTGCTGCGTCAGAGCCTGATTTGGGATCCCTGCGTGCGGGGCTGAGCTGGGCTTGGAGCATCTCTGCACCTAGGGCAAAGAGGAGCTGGTGTCCCCAGAGCCACCTTCCCAAGCCACCCAGGCCGAGGACAGGCTCAGGGCAGTGGGGAGTGACGGAAGTTCGGAAAGCGATGCCAGCAAACACCGTGGGGAGGGGAAGGAGCAGGGGGCAGGCAGCTGTGTGCTTGCAGCAGGAGAGGCTGTGCCGGTGGAAGAGGAGGCCAAGGCTCATCCTGTGCCCCCCCATTTCTGTGGTGCAGCACTTACTTCACCAGGGCGGGCAGCTGCGGGTTGAAGGAGATGTAGTCGTGGCCCAAGCCCAGCTTCTCGGGGAAGGTAATGAACTTCACCTTGGATTTGTCCTTGTAGGCTTTGAGTGCTGTCTCATAGAGCTGCCACGGGGCAGGAGCAGAGTTACTGGCACGAGCAGGGGAACCCAAACCCCTCCTGGGCCACTTCAGCCCTTCAAAGCCCCGGGGGCAGGTGCCCACCTGGCGTCCCAGCTTTGGAGGCACGACGCCATCATCTTCTGCGTGCAGGATGAGGAGGGGGCAGCCCAGCACCTTCACGCTGCGGGCAGCAAGCACAGCCCTGAGGACTCTCCCCGGAGCCAAGAGACCCACAGGAGCCTCCCCAATCTCTGTTAAAATTCCCACAGCACCCTGACCCCCACCAGCACCGCCCCTCAGAGCCATCCCTGGCATGCCCACCTGGGTGATGCCCATGCTGCTTGCCCTGGCACGGCAGCACCAAGCACCCTAATCACTTTAACCTCCACTTACAGGGTTTCAAAAGCACCCATAAATCAAACAGATTTTGGGCAGGCTGTGTGTGCTACAAGGAACACGAGCAGGGGGTGCCCAAAAAAAGAAGTGGTTTGTGGACTTTGCTCAATAATCAAACTGATACCTGACATTACACAAATAAAAAGTCACCTTTGAAGTAGGAGTAAGCTGGGTAAACACAGAGGAGTGCAGAGATTTCACAGGGTCACTGGCACCTCACCTCAGCCAGGTGGTCCTGGCATCATTCCCACAGCCCCTGGGGACGGCTGTGCCCCTTCCCACTGCGAACTCACTTCTCATCACTGGGGAAGAACATGCCTGCCCGAGCCAGGGAGTCCAGGATGAGGTACTCGAAACCCGGGAACTGCCGGTAGATCTGGCAGGGACAGAGTTTGGGGGTGCTGAGCCACGGTTTGGATTCGACTGTGAGGGGGGACACCCAGGGAGCTGGGGCTGACACTGCTGGGGGACCCCAGAGGCCGAGCCCCCCCGTCACTGCTGGGTGATCCCCCACACAGAGCCCCCAGACTCACCTTGGTGATGGGGATGTTGGCGCCTGCCTCTCGGATGTTGGTGTAGGGAGACTCCAGGACAACAGCATCAACCTGGACCCCTGAGGGCAGAGTGAGGTGGGAGTGGGCATGGCTGTGGGGGGCTGTGTCCCCTGCCAGGCTGCTGCCACACTCCCCTCCCAAGCAGCAGTGGGGCCAAGATGTCTCCATCCCAGTGAGGAGGACAGGGAGGGCTCCTCTTCTCCCCTGTGGCCCCAAAATCAGGCCAGGGCAGTGCAGAGCCTCAGGGTGACACTGCATGGGGACAACCTCTCCATGCTGGCCCTTACCTCGCTCCTCCTGCAGTTTCCTCGCTGCGTTGGTGGCAATCCTGTGACAGGAGAGGTGACGGTGAGGGGGAGCAGCAAAGGGGGGGATGCACAGCTCCCTCAGATTCCCCCTTGCTGGCTGCATTTGGCTTTGAAGGTGCCTCTACCAAGGAGCTGCTCCAAGCCCTTGGTCCATCCCCAGGTGGCACCAGTCCGGCAGCAGTGTCATAGGGCGCAGGGTGGGCTCTGGTGTGTCCCCATCCCGCTCCCCACGCCTACCCTGTCCCCAGGGAATGTCCCCAGAAGAGGATGCTGCTGTTCCCACTCCGCGCTTTCGCCCAGTCGTAGAGCGCCAGGACATCCGTGGTGAAGCCGCTCTCGGTGGGGTGTCCAGTGGAGTCCCCATAGCCTGTGGGGGACATGGCTTGGTGTCACGACCCTGGTGGGGACAGGCCCCAAGAGGGTGATCACCCAGGAAGAGGCAGAGGGACGAGTTTACCTCTGTAGTCCAGAGCCAGGATGTGGAAGTCAGCGGCCCCCATGGTCTGTCAGAGCAGCACCGCGTTATGTCCTGGTGGGGGATGCACCCCAGGACCCCCAGCACGGCCCAGTCACTCTGCACAGGGTCCCTCTGGGGTCCCCAGAGCCAGCAGGAGCCTTACTCCCAGCAGGTCCCAGTGTCCCCACAGGGCACCTCTTACCTTCAGGAACTGGATGCGGTGACTCGCAGCCCTGAGGGGGAAAATGGGGTTAGAGCTTGGGGGGACCCCAAGGGACCCTCCCTCCTGCACCACTGCAGGTGAGGAACTGGGGTGGCCTTATCCCAGGAGGAAGAGCTGGATGCTGTGGGGTGGGTGGGTTTTGACCTTTCCCTTTATTTTATAGGGATTTTCCTTGACTGCTGGGGTCAGAGACCACCGCAGCAGCCCCGGCCCCGCAGCACCGCTGGCTGCTGCATCGAGTTTGCTGCTTCTCACCTCAGAGCAGCCACTTCACCCGTCCTCCCCTGGTCCTGGCCCTGCAGCAGCACCTCAGGAACTCACCTGGTGCCCCCATTGCCGTGCAGGTAGATGATCACAGGGTGAGCATCACCAAGAGCCTCCTCGTACCAGCGCCGGTCCTTGCCCTGCGCCTCGGCCCCTCTGCTGCCGGGCACCGTGTGCCTGGGGGGACAGCGGGGTTACCCCGGGGAGCCGAGCCTGGTTCCACCAGGACGCTGCTGTCCCGCGTGGAATGCTGAGGATATCCTGCTCACCAGATGCCAACCGTGACGCCCGGCTCGGTGGTGAGGTGCAGGCTGATGGTGTTGTTCACCAGCAGCTCCGGCCGCCGAAAGTCCACGAAGAAGGGGAAGGCCACTGGTGGAGAAATCACAGCCATCATCCAGAATCCTCCTACCCGGCCGTTTCATACAATTCTTTCTAAATCAACATGTTATTTGCTTTAAATTATCAAAGGCCGTGCTGAGGTTGGCACGCTCAGCCCTCTGCCGCCTCCTCCCACCCGAATTTCCAGCCCCGCTGATGCTGAGCGTGCCCGGGCGTGTTGTAACTCCAAGCAGTAAACAGGGCCGGCAGCACCACGTTATTAGAGCTTGCAAAACACGGGGAAAGATCCCTCCGTGCCTCCTCTGCAAGCCCACGGCACGGCGGGAGCCGGATAAGCACTGTCCTGGTGCCACCCAGGGTCCCACCCGTGTTTTAGAGGGTCTGCAGCAGCCAGGTGAATCCCTGTGGGAGTTCTCCCGGTTGGGACAGCCCCAGGATACTCACAGAAGTTCAGGTAGACGAATTTGGTGAGCACGCTGGGGAAGAGGCGGATGAGGAAGGGCACGGAGACGTAGGTGAGGAGCGGGGCCAGGAGGAGGGTGCGCAGCCGTGGGAGCCAGGAACGCTGGGCCCTGCAAGAGAGGCCCTTGTTAGCACATCCCCTCCCATCCCAAGGGATTTGGGGTGCAGCGGAGCAGGCTCCCCATTTCCAATCCCACCCATGAGGGCTGGATACAGCTTTTTCCTCCAGGGGCCTGAGGCTGGTCCCAATCCCTCTGCGAGGTGGAACTGGATCCCCAACCAGCGTTATGTTTGGCTTTCGGGGACTGAGTCAAGGTGTCAGAGCAGCCTCACGGTGACAAAGGGTGACAGAGGCCCTGATTTGGTCCCCCACACCCTCCCACGGGACGCCGGGAGGCAGGAAGGGCAGGGAACGTGCCAGGGCTGGGAGCTGCAAGTCAAACCGGCAATAAGGAACAACCGATACTCTGTGGCAACACCCCGAGTCCCGGCTGGCGAGGCACGGTCACAGACCTGTCCCCAAAGGCATTAGGAGCTTCTGCAATACTCCAGGGACGGGGAGGAAGGTGGGAAAGGGGCTTGGGGGTGATGTCCCCCACTGCCACCAGCACCACCTCCAACAGTGTCCTGCTCCCAAGGGCTGGGGGCCACATCCAGCTGCTCTCTGCAGCAGCGAGACACAGCCCCAGCCCCCAGGAAGGAAAGGAAAGCCAAGGGCTGCAGCTTTCCCAGCATCAACATCCCTCGTGGGCTTATGGTGATGGGGAAACCAGTCTGGGCATGGGGGATTTAGGGCAGAGTTCTCTGATGGGAGCCAGGCACAGCTCAGTCCCTGCCAGAACACGAACAGGGTAAGCATCCCTCGTGCAGAAAGCATCCGGTCCATTCCCTGCCCTGGGAATGCTGCAAGACCCTAAGGAAGGATTGCAAAAGGGGTGCCAGGGCGTGATGACACGGGTCCCCAGGAACAGGCACCCTTCCCGGGATGGTGTAGGGTGGCAGGAGCTGTGCTGGAGGCACAGGCAGCTCCACGAATCCGTTATCCCCCAGTCCCGCTGCACACCGGCAGCACTGGAATGGGCCAGGAATGCCCTGCACAGGCTACAGGGAATTGTCAGGTGCTGCTCTTGGTCTACACCCAGCGCTCAAGTGCAGCTCGCACCGGCCCCCGCACACCTGCTGCAGGTGAGCACCGACCCGTCCAGAGCAGGGGGCACAGGCCCACCAAGGGCACCTCCGACAGCTGGCACGGTGGCCAAACAGGACAGCAGGGTGACAAGCCACAGCACGGCATCAGGGTGGGGTGGGACACGGCCACAGGACAGGACCGTGGCCACGGCAGGGTGACACAGGGACACGGCCACTGCACGGAGCCACAGTGGTGGCAAGATGATACGGGGACACGGCCAGAGGATGGGCTCGCGCCAATGACAGGGTGGCACGGCCATGGCAGGGGGGGCAGCCACGGGATCACGGCCCCAGCGAGGTGACCAGGCTACGGCGTGGGGACACAGGAGCACGGGGTGACGGCGCCAGCAGGGCAGCACGGCCGCGGCACAGGGACAGAGCTACGGCGCGGGGGACAGCGAGACAGCACATGAGACGCGACAGGCGACACGGCCGGGGACGGGGACACGCGGCGCGGGGGAGCACGGCGGTGTCCCCACGGCGGCGGGTACTCACCGCCCCTGCCGGGCCGCGCCGGCTTTGCCCTCCGCCCGGCCAATGTCGCTGCTGCCGCCGCCGCTGTCACCGTCCCCGCCGCGACGCCGCATCGCTGTGCGCCCGACAGCGCCGACAGGCCACGCCCACGTCACGGGGCCACGCCCACGTCACGGGGCCACGCCCATGATACTAGGCCACGCCCATAACCACGCCCCTGGCGCGCCCGTCCGCGCCGCGGGGACAGGGCCGGGGCCACTCCCGGTGTCACCGCCCGCTCCAGGGGACAGGGGGGACCCCGCCCGGCTGCAGCCCCTGTCCCTCAGAGCTGGGCGGGTCTTAGGGGGTCTCTGGCAGGGCCACATCCCCTTGTCCCCCAGAGCTGGCCGGGTCTAGAGGGACCCCATCAGGGCGGCAGTCCCCTGTCCCCCAGGGACCTCAGGAGATCTGTAACGCTCTGTCCCCCAGGGACACGCAGGTTTAGGGGGAAACCCAGAAAATCCGCAGCTCCCGGTCCCCCAGGGACCCCAGGAAATCTGTAACCCTCTGTCCCCCAGCGACGGGCAGGTTTAGGGGGGACCCCAGAAAATCTGAAGCCCCCGGTCCCCCAGGGACCCCAGGAAATCTGTAACCCTCTGTCCCCCAGCGACGGGCAGGTTTAGGGGGGACCCCAGAAAATC